>CAAKHB010001494.1:0-61516 GCA_901007665.1 Aeoliscus strigatus
GTTCAAATCTGCGCCCCCCCCCCCCCACACACACACACACACACACATATTTCAAACCAAACCGGCGCCCATGAACCCAGACGACCTTTCACTGACGACCAGCCTCTTCTTGAAGAACCGCTCTTGTTCTTTCGCTTTAATCAAGCGTGATGAGTCAACGGTGCATTCACAGACGCTTTACGTTAGACGTGAAGCAGCCGCCGTCCATCCATCATCGACCCGCGGGTCTGCCACAGGTCACGTTAATCGAGCTTTGTCCCGGACGCACCGGAGAAATGAGATCGGTGTCTGAGTCCTGAATTAATAATCACTGAGGCGTTGATTATCAGGGAGAGTTTGGACTCTTCACTTGCAACATAAAACCAGTATGAATAGACGTGTTTCACTCTGAACACGTTTAATCTCTCATCTTAACTCAGGGGGGGGCGAAAACAGGATTTTAAGGGAGAAGAAGTCATCCTGAATAGAACAGAGGAAGACAGATTCCAGAGCAGCTCACCGGTGAAGAGCTCTACACCAGGGGCCCCCGTGGTCTCCATCCATCTCCATCCTGGTCGTCAGACAATTAACTGACGGCTGACGGTGTGTGTGTGTGTGTGGGGGGGGTGGGTCTGACTCACCTTCAAAGGACTCAATCTGCCCCCCCCACACACACACACATCCTCATTCGTCTTGATTTTCAGAGTTGTGGCGACTGCGTCTGCATGAGTTGGAGTTCAGGACAAATATGATGTAATACAACACAACACACGTCCTCAGTGTGTGTCATCAGTGTCAACAGCATCTGTTGAATTGACATCTGTGTTCGCCCACATCGGTGGATCCTGTGACCCCCCGTCTGTTGGCGACCTGAGCAGTAGCAGCAGGAGCAATGTCTGGAGAATCTCCAAATGAGTGAACGATGACAAAACTGAGGAGAACGCTGAAGCATTTTTTGCATGTTTATTTATGTTTTGGCCTTTGGAAGGCCGACGCCTTATGGCCCCCCCGTGGCTGCGCCTGCATCTTCTCTCCTCTCCACCTCAATGACCCCAGTCTCCTCTGATCGGTGTGTTCTCACAGCTAATACAGCCAATGAATTCATTTTATTTGGTGTATATTTGTTTGTTTCCTCCCATTGTTTTTATCTTTGCGTGACATCATCCCAGTGAGATCCAGGTTCAGAGTCACAAATTCCGGTAATGAGAAGGGGAATGGAGCCGAAGAACGAAGGTTCCAGTGAGGTCTTAAACCTTGATGAGGTCTGTTCGATGCCATTGACTGAGCAGCTCTAACCCCACAAACCCCCCCCTTGACGCATTCATAAAACACTGAAACATATCGACCAACTCTTGGTCTTTGTGAGTTTCACCCCGAATTCTAATCAGTTCTTCCTCTGCTGGAACTCTGAAGGATTATTCCCCAAACACGTGTGTTTTCTCTTTGCCAGACAAGCCAGAAGAGCAGCGGTCCACCGTGCCCCCGGCAAAGACATGTTCTTCACAAACTAAATACATCTTCTTTTTTGTTTTTTTTAAAGTGAGAACGAGACAAATCCAATGTTGTTCCTTGTTCACACTAGCAGTCATTTCACGTGTGTTTACTCAGCTGAGGCAAAAGTTGGCGTCATGCAAACTGTTTTTATGCAAATCAACCAGTTCTATGCAAATGTGTTGCAGGTCCCTGTGTGTGTGTGTGTGTGTGTGCGTGTGTGTGTGTTGTTGGGGGGTCGGTTCTACATGATCTGGAACATGTGTACCCTCAGTTCAAAGCCTCAGGGGGTTCCTCCGTGTCATAGGAAGTGGTGAGGTAAGTGTCTTTGGCTCACAACCACCGGATAACCGCCACGTGTCCTGACCTCATCAGCGGAGAAGAGACACTCTTGATCGGCTCGGAGGCTTTAACGACACTTACACAGCTAAAAACGTGACGTCCTGGACCTGATGAGAGACTTGTGTCTGGTGGATGAGACCATACGTTTCTGTGTGAGCGCACAAAAATTGAAAAACACAATCACGATGGAAACAGTCATGTGACCAACCTCATATTAACACATGTCTCTGTTCCTCTCTGTCTAAATTCTGTTACACGCAGTGCAGTACTCCCATCGGTGCACAAACTAGAATTGATTTCCTAGTGTCCTGTAATTCCTGCTTCAGCCAGTTGAGGTCACTGTTTCTCACTATGACGCTTTAGCTCGTCCCGAAGTCCCCGAAAGCAGCAAATCTAACCTTTGACATCTCCGTCCTGTTGGTGGCGACCGTGAAATGTGCTCTGACATTTAACCCTTTGCAGTCAATGAGAGACACATTGATTGAGAGAAGGTCAGAGCAACGAAGACGGACGAGCGTTCGAGGCTCATTTGCATCTACATGCATCTACGCGTCAGCTGTCCAGGCCGACTTAAGTCAGCTAAAACAGAGTGAATGTGGAGAACACGTCCCTCTGGAGAGCTCTGTGACACGAACGATGACTTCAACCAGCTGTGAACTTCAGGCACGAGGAAAGCTGAGAAATATTTCCATGAAAGCTCTGGATGTTGTTCCCTTTGTCTCGTTACTTCCTCCATTTTAATTGTTTGCTCGCAACACAGTTTAGCAAGGCTGTGGAATTCCACGTCAGTAGGTCGAGCCATTGTTGAAATATCTGTACTTCCTATACGCATTGTGAACATGGGAAATATATCAGTGGGCTATAGGGGGGAGTTTAGAAGCAGCAGGGGAGGAGGCGGCTTAGAAAACATCCACGTTTTATTCCCAAATGATTCATTTTGACTCAAAGTCATAGGAAACCTGGTTAAGGCCCTGGAGATAGAGACCCCAGGTCTCGCACCAAGATCTGGGTTATTGGATGACCAAATACAAATAATGGGGGTGGGTGGGGTCAAAACATGACTTTGCAGTTATGAAGGTCTGGATGGTCACAGCAGCCCGAAATATCCTCAGGTTATGGAAAAGAACGTCCCCATCAGACTATAGAAAATGGATGGAAAATATGACAGAAACCGAGTCATAGCAACAGACGCTGGCGAGAATTAATAATGACGGGGAGGAAGAGAGGGGAACATGGGACATGGGGCCGCCTCTGTACTACGGGCTGGTGAGAACAACAGGATATGAGTTGAGGAGATGGTATAGCTGTGATTAAATATTCAATATTTATACGATGTCCTACTTTGAGTGTGTGAATTATTCTGTATTGGCATATATATATATATATATATATAAGTAGGTACCAGACGGCAGGGATCCACTGTAACTGTAAAATGAAAAGAAATAAAAACTTACCAAAATAATAATTCTGTAGAGCTGTTGTTTACAAAAAATGATAACTTTCAGAGTTCTGCTAAATTTTGTGGTGAAAAATTGTTTAGAACAAGCATGTATGTTTAGTCAGCTGATTGTACTCAATTTAATCGTATAATGTAACTGAAATAAATCATTCATTCATTCAGGTTTGTAACCACTGGAGCTGTCAAACTAGGTCCTTTCATTCCAGAAACAACTGTTGGACTGTAAAGATCTTTTCATCAGACACTTTCACCTCTGGCACTCGTGACCTTGTTTAATTTCACACTACGTCAAACGTACAGCTGCCACATGCTCAGTCATCCTTTAGTTTTCCATCCTGCCTTACTCAGCCAGTCGTGCTACATGATGCTTGCTGTGGACATTACGTGGTGTGAGCGCCCCCTGTTCATCATCAGTGGCTCAGCAGGCAACAGATACAACTGCAGGTGAAACAGAGTATGCAGGTGATTTTAAGACGAAATCCATTCTAAAATGTCTGTAAACGCTCCAAGAACGTGTTCCAAAAACGTGTTCCGAGACAGTACAGAGGGCAGCTGGGCAGGAGATGTGGCTGTGTGCTGCTCTCTAGTGGAGAAATAGACGTAGTGCACAAAATGTCCTGGTTGTGCCACTGGGAGGTGACATCAGGGAGGGAGAGCAGTTGGACATGACATACGAAAGCTTCAATTTAAATAAAAATTACTTTTATTTTTTAAAATAAATGCATTTTTTACAGTCATACAAGCGCAGCGGGACATGCACTGCTGCTGAGGCAACAAAAAGATGGAAAAAACAAAACAAAACACAGGCTTGGGTTTCTCTTATCTGATCATTTCTGCTGCGTTCTGAACAACACGACTCTCCTTCATGCGAACGTTATAGAATCAAACGACACCAGACTGAAAAAAATATATATATGCACGTACAATATCTGTCAGTTCTAAAAATGTGCTAAAAGGGCCACAAATGGGCGGTCAGCTACAAGTGGTAGAGACCAGAAAAGGAAAACAACAATGCTGAAACGCGACAATAAAGCAGCACGTTGCCAAGGTATCTGTATGTTGGAAAAAAAATATGTACTCAACATACGTCTGAGTCAAACCTGAGGTTCGACACTCGTATTAGCTTCATATATTCATATTTCATCTTCATTTGACAATACAACACGTTGACAAGAGGAGTTCCCTCATTTCTGAAAGGAACAAAAAAGACTTCTGAACCCCGTAAAAGCAGAAGAAAAACAAAACTGTACAATACTATAAAACCTGTGTTTTTACATTAGTTACAGAAAAATAATACTTCATTTACTGCTCCTTCATACCGAGGACACAGAGAAAACCAGTTTACATATTCCTTCTTCAGACTCTGTGACCTGTTGCTGGTGTGTAACGCTAGCGATGATAAAATAATACTATACGGTGTGAGACAGGACGACGCGGGGATTAGTGACTGCGTCCCTCCCGGTACGTGTGCATGCAAAGACTCTTTCGACGTGATGGATGACGAGCGCGCTCCACATCTGGCAGGGAGACTCAGCAGCACTCGGTGTCGTCAGCTGCAGCGAGAGCGTTCCTCTGTGTGTGTGTGTTAAATGTAGTGTTTTTTCTGTAGCATCATGCCCCTTTAGTTTTTAGTGTTTTAGCACGCACACACACACACACACACGCGGAGGAAAGCTGCCGAGCAAACTCTTCCAAAATGGTGAATGTTCCCTTTCATGTTGACGCTTTAAATAGTTTTAAAAACAAGTATAAAAAGGGACACAAACACCTTAAATACGTATGAACTTCCTTCCAAACCGTTCTTGTCTTTACCATACACGGAAAATCCTAGTTAAACACAGCCGGGGGGTGGGGGGGGGGGGCACTGGTTGGGATGGACACGTGCGTCTGCAGCGAGGACGCTTCCGTCAGCTGGACGCTGTTTTCTAAACACCTAAACTATCAGCTAATGCAAGAAGAAAGGAGAAACTCCACGTCATGGAGGTGTGACCGACCGAATAAACTAACAACTATTAACCAGCTTACTTCATGAAGGGGGGGGGGATGCTGCTCAAGTGCTTACGGGCGGACAGGATGGACGCACAGCGCCGCCATCGCCAGACACGTGTCCAACTGGGATAAGTGGACGTCAGCCCCCCCAGTCTGATGGGTTCTCAGAGACGGCCGCCGGTCCAGGAGCACGTTGGGGGGGTTGTAAGGTTCATCCGGGCTGCGTCCACCACATTAGTGTTTTCACAAATGACCTTGTTAGCATTAAATGCAGTTACAAACTAGAAGAATACAAACGGTGTCAGCCGCTGGTAACGGAGGTCTGCTCCGATTCCAACCGCTGAGAATAGTAGAATACAATAAAACCATATATAGACCCCCCCGACCCCCCCACCTCGTTGACCCTGGAGGGAGGCGCCGTCACACCCAGCCACTGGTGAGCTTATAGAACATCTCTTCATCCAGAGACTCGTTCTGGTCCTTGGCCCGTGTGGACAGGAAGATGTAGCCCCCGATGAACTCGTGGACGACTTTACAGTCGACCTCGGCACAGACGAACGACAGGCTGGGCTCGTCGGCGAACTCCACCGTCACCTGAGCACACAGAGCGTTCCTTCAGGCCTCACCAGGTCGGGACAGGAACCACCACTAGGGGTCTGATGTCTGAAGACAGCCACTTTTATCTGGTTCATGTTGGTTTTTAACGCGTCTTAGTGTGGTACAGATGTTAACAGATGTTAACAGGGACTAAAACAGATGAGTCCCATATCAGACATTAGACCACAACGAGGAAAGACCATAAACAATAAATGAATAAAAATAGAAAATGTATTTCATTGGTAAAACAAATCCCTGAAATATTCGACAACAAGTGACACCGAATGGGGTTTGGTGGACGGACCAGGTAAAGACAGGGGGCAGCTTCAACACTCTGGAATGTTCCACAGGTTTCCTACCATCTTGATCTCCCAGTTGACGTTCCACTGCTTCATGTTGCTGAAGCGCCAGGTCTTAATGGCGTCTCCGGTGCCGGCATCCATCCGGATCAGACGGTTGTACGTGATGCCGATCAGCTCCTCCCGTTTGCCCCCCTGGAACCTGCACGGGAGCACGGAAGAACCGAGTGTCAGAGGGACACGTCCATCTAGACTCGTCGTCGTCAGAGGTTCACTGGACGAGGATCCTACTTGGCCAGGAAGTGAGTGATCCCGAACTCGGGCAGGGACTGCCACGCCTGGATGAAACGCATCTTGGCCTCGATGAGACTCATTTGGGCCACGTTCTGGTGGGCTTCGAGGATCCGGGCTGAAATCTGACAAACACACACACGTTGATATTTGAGATGTTAGAGATGTCAAAGGTGATCTGCCGGCTGCCACACACTGTGACGCTCCCCTTACAAATATGAACGTCATGCACCACTAGAGGTCAGTGTTTACAGGTGGAAGGAACAAACTACTGGAGCAGTTACGCTACTTTCCTCACATAAATACCATGATATACAACGACATTCACACCAGTGGAACACAGTGATCCATCACGTCGGCTCATCTAAAACCCAAAGATGGGAGAATCTTCTAGGGAGTAAGTTACTGAGTGTTGGATTGGATCGATTTCATGCTGTGTATGAACCAACTTGTTTTATGACGTCCATTTACGTCATGTATTTGAATTATTGAGCTTGTAAAGAGACGACCGATGACAACTAGCTTTAAGAGCTTTAACATACAGCACACTCCTCCCATGTCAGCAAACACGTTCCAGCACCACGTTCAGAGCACCCAGTGACCCCAGATCCACGGAAACACGACTGGACACACAGTGGCAGACTGGAGACATGAGCTGACAGCGGTGAAGTCACGGTACATTTCACCGGTTTGTGTATTAGGTTTGGACTTTTCTAAATCAGCTACAACTATCACTGCAGGAACGAATCCATCACAGTTACATTCATGTCTGTTATGTCGTTCAACTCACTAATGGGAGACTGATCAGCAAACAGCAAACTAATCACGTCAGGATGTAAAATGTTGTTTGTCACCACGGCTGAGCTGGTTGCAACTTTTGTGTTTTTAAAGTCAATAAAAAGCTTTAATCATCCAATGAACGTCTGTGTGGCTGTGATGGATCTGTTCAAATGACATCATGAGCTGTTACTGAAACACACTGGTCAGCTGAGATGTTTGGTTAGCTTCGATGGAGGAGCAGGGAAGCTGAGCAGGTTTGGGGATGTTCGGTTAAAACATCAAGAACAAGAACGGCGTCCATTTGCATCATTGAGTTACAACAACATAAATCCATTAACTGCTTGTTTGTCTTGAATAGATTCTTAAAAAGCTCTACAGTTTAAAAAAAGACAAACATTTTGTTTTACTGTTCACTACGCCACAGCAGTTGATGTTAGAGGAGAAGTCAGATACAAACAGTGGTGAGATGTTACACAAGCATGCAGACATGGAAGTCACCCAGAGGACACACATCTGAACTTACCAAGTCCCTGATAAAGCCTTGCTGAAGAGGGGAGGAGGGGAGGGGACAGGGACACGGAGGAATAACGGAGACGCGCACAAGGAGAGAAAAAAAAACAAAGATTCAACAGTGAGCAAGCAAATGAGACCAATGTTGAGAGGAGCTGGGGTCCAAACAGAGTGTGTGTGTGTGTGTGTGTGTGTGTGTGTGTGTGTGCGCACGCGGGGGGTGGGGGGGACAGTAATAAGAGCAACATAATGAGCAGAGGGTTCATGCGTGTTTGGCAGAAAGAGAGAGTCGGTTGTTCACAGGTATTCAACATGATGTGCTCCACTCAGTAAGTCAGTGTAATGTTTCCTCCAACCACAAGATGGCGCTGTGTACCAGGCAGTACAATGAATGAACGTACAGATACTGCATGTGGGGCTGTGTCGGGCTGTGTTTATTCCTGGGCAGTTAGCGTTTGTTTTCCTGTATGTAGATGTACACACTTTGGCCAGAGACCAGTTGACGTTAGTCTGAACATTCCTGAGAGCGTCTCCGCTGGGAGCTGGAAGTCTCCTCGGACCGTCCTGGCAACAGGAAGTCCAGTTGAGGGGGGTGGGGAGTGGTCAAAGCTGACAGAGCTTTTCCCAGACACTTTTCCCGCGCTGCATTCTCAGGCACGGCTCATTTCCTGCTTCTCCACGCCCACTGCACGAGTACACACGTAGGTGGACGCGCGCACACACACACACACACACACACTGTATACACACACACGTGTGCGGAGACGCTTTCATGTTGTGCCTGGGGATAACCCCTATCTGAGTGGGTCTGAGAGCAAGACTGGAGCCAGGCCAGGAAGAACCACAAACCCAAGTGGCTGGCTGACACACACACACACACCCACCCACCCACCCTACTGGGCTAATGCTCCTGTTAACTCACACACGCCTCAGACAAGCCCCTCCTTCACAGAGGCTGTTCTTTCATCCGTCCTGATACAGGTCGTGTCAGAAACAACGTGACACCTGATCAACTCATTAGAACCGAGACAAAGAGGTGATACTTTAGATCCGGTTTGATCCGGATCCTGACATAATTCTGGACACTACGATCAGGATATATTAAGGTGCTTGTGGATTTTCAGGCACTGTAAGACAACAAATGAAGATAAAAACGTGCACTGACATCAGACTGCAGCTGCTCAGTCAGTGTGAACACATTTGTTGGTCTTCAACAGTTCTATCCAGAAGAAAACACCATGAGCAAAAAACTGAATTCTGTCAGTGACTACTGAACTAAACCTGATATCAGTGTATTTCCAAATGGTCAGGGGATGTTTTATTGGTCAAGGAATCTAGTGATGAAGATAAAATAAAGTCAACTGGACCAGGACTGTCTTTTCTTCAGCGAACTGACTGTCTGGCCATGTGACAGAGCTGCTGACCGTTCAGTCCGGTTACGTCCCAACGTGTGACGTTGTGTGCGTGGCGCTTACAGGTGCAGACGGAGACCGAACAAGAGCACCCGGACACAGCAGTCGCACATGAACGGGCCACGAACTGTGTGAGAACCACATCCGATGCAACTTTCATTGTTTCCACAAGTATCAGAGCCGCAGTTTGTAACGTGGCACACACACACACACACACACACACACACACACACACACACACACACACACACACACACTCATCCAGCGCTGTTAATAACCATCGACAGCACGTCTTTCTAACCATGAGTCATAACTTCTTCCACATGTCCTTTCAGTGATACACGGAGAAAAATGTCAGACACAGCTCCATCCCATCCTGTTCCACTTCCATTCATCTACTCTGAATATTTTCTTGCTCTAAAACGCTCCAGGAGATGTCAGCGTCCAAGCCCAAATCACACCATCCCCCCGAGCAACATTCCACTCTTCTGCGATGACTTCACAAAAAAGCGGACTGCATGAGGAAGCCATGGGGAGGCAGACCCCTCCCAGCAGTCGCTTACTCAGCTGCTCCAGTGTACACACACACACATCGAGCTGATGCCTGGATGCAAACCCGCCGGCCAGTGTGTGTACAAGAGGGTTCGTTCACTGTTGGTGCTAAAATGTGACACCTGGTAGTGAAGATGCGTGCAGGGAGGTGATGATGCTGATGCTGTTGGGTTTTGGTCGTACACACTCAGATGCCGGCGGGGACTGAGAGGTTTGGACGTCGGCTGTCCTGGTTTCCCCTTTGAACGGAGGTGGTGGGATCGGGGAGCGGAGGGAGCAGAGGGAGGCCGCATTCCATAGCGAGACAACGCTGATGCCAGAAGGCGTCCATCTGGGACGCATCAGAGGCTGCTCCGTCTCGCTCGCAACCGAGTCCTCAAACGAGTCAACAACCTCCTACTAAAACACACACACACACACACACTCGGCCAAACAGCGACCTTCACTGAGTGTTCTCAGCCCACGCCGCTGCTGTCGTGGCTCCAAACCAGAGAGGTTCTTTCCTCCGAGGCCTTACCTGTTTATTTTTGTACTTCTTCAGATAGCGCGGGGACACCAGGCACTCTGGGTTGATGTCGGTCGTGATGGGCTCAATGAACTGAGGATCGGGGTTCATGTGCTGCATCTTTAGGAAGGACAGGATGTTCTGGACCTCCAGGTTGTAGGAGCTGTCGGCCATGGTTTTTCCTTTGGAGGCCAAGCGGCACGCGGCCATCCAGTGGGCATACTGCTTCTCCTGGAGTCAAACGTGGACGATCAGAAACCCGCAGGAGCAAGACGACGCCAACGGCGAACGCAGCGTTACCGTGTCACACCGAAGCCAGATCTCATTCATGCCGTCGGCCACAGGGATGAGCAGCTTGATGTTGAATTTCTGACCTGAGATGTTCACATCTGGCGTTACCTCACAACCTACACATGAAGGACACATGGCAGAGGGGAGCAAGAGGTCAAAGGTTAGACGCAGCACACCAAGTACACACGCTTGCAGCAGCAGAAAATAAGTAAATATTCCTGTGTGGGCCGGACAGGACATTGTGTGAGTTTGCACCTCGAAGGTTCATTTGGTGAGCGGGCGTCCCATGAGCCTCTTCTTTGCTCTTGTAACAGGAAATTGTGATGTCTTTGAACGTGCACCAGTACTGCTTGTAGCCTTTCAGCGTCAGTTTCTTAGGTCTGGGAGATCCATAAGAGACAGAGGGACATGTCAGATGGAAAATACCACTCGTTGGGAGCATTCATGGAAAACCATTAAAAAGGAAATGCCTCTTCATTTCCCTCCCTCTTTCCATTTTATGTGACCACATCCCCAGGGACCACCTGCCTGTCAGCAGAGGCATGAAGCCAAACATAAATATGTTTTAAACCACGTTTGGACCGGTCGGCAGTTACTAAAGCTGAACTGAAAGTGAAATATGCAAATCATTTTCAGGTTTTTACACCGATACATGTACACAGTTGTGTACGTTCTCTGAAAGGTCTGAAACCAGCTGGTCACATGTCCTGAATCCAGGGATGAAACACTTACTTGAAGACTTTGACATAGTCAGCGAGCTCAGGAATAGATGTGATGTCACCCTGCAGGGAAGGAACAGACCAAACACTGTTAGTACAAGCTTGGACATCCTTAACATAAAAAGTAGGAACATGGGGGTGAAAACCAAAACAATGACATCAGGCTCAACTAAGTTCAGACACACAGGCTAAAGACAACACGTCTCAGGCTGTGTCCCAAAGCTCCATTTCCTCTGATGAATTGGATCAACGTCACAAGTCCTGAAAGTGAAGATGGTCGAACAGTGAAAGAATCTGTAACAATCTTTGCTACAATATTCTATTCTGATACATGTCTCACCAATAAGACTGATAATTGATAACTACTACTTTCACAAATGAAGTGCAAATCGTAGGAAAACTCCTAATTTGCACCAGAATCAACCAACAGAACAGCGCTGTCGTACCAGTGCGTTGGACGTCTTTCCTCCCTCCAACGTAATCTCCAGGTCTGACAGGGCTGCGTCCACTTCATCCACCTCCTTCTCACTGTTGTTCATGTGGTTGTCTGAAGACATGATTGACAGCTTGTTGATGTGATACTGTGTAAGAGAGAGAGAGAGAGAGACAGAGAAACGGCCCAGATTATCACTACTGGTGCACATTTTCCAGGTGAGCATCAACTGTCCTGACTTAGATATAGACTAAGATGTAGACATATGCACTATGTGCTTCTACACCTCCTGCCTCTGCATGTAAACACATACGGAACGTTAAGAATATAACTCAAAGTTACCAAGAGGTCAGTTTCACCATTTAAAAAAATACAACCTCCCAGTTACGACATGTTTGTACTTCTTGGAGAAAAACAACACAGAGAGAGCGAGACAGCTGTAGACCTTGTTGTTTCTCACACCTTGGTCATCTGTTCTGCAAATGTCCTTTAAGTTTATTATTCAAACTCCCTCCTCAAACTATTTACATGGCAGGAACTTTTATTAGTTTGAGCCTTGCTGACATTTATAGAACTCAAGTGCTGTTAATTAATACACAGTGATAAAGTTTTACACCTGGACCGAAACAAGGAGGAATGAAATGGTGTCTGCTTTCCAAACAGGGAACAGAGACAACTCCTTGTCTTCCCTCCTTGCAGAGGGATTCATAGATTTAAATACTTTCTTCACATCAAATGTCAAAAGAAATATGTGACATCTTTAGATAGAAACCAGACTATTGTGATCGATGATTCACTGGCAAGAAAGGAAAATATGGAATATAACAAGCTATAAATCTGTCTTAACTAGGTTTACATGTGAAACTGGAGGAGGATGTTTATGTGGAGGAGGAAGGGTGAAGGGAACTGTGTGTTCGCGTTAACAATTGAAACGCTGGTTTGCCAAGCTGGGGCCTTTACTGTCAAGCTAGCATGAGTCACACACGCTAAATACGACTTGTTGACAAATGGCATTTATAATGGCAGCCCAACACCAAACCCCCTCTAATATATGTACACCTGTTGAGACAGTGAGAGATGTAGAGTTAGAGTTTGACAGAGAGATGTCAGGCTTTGAGCCAGCTGGGGTTACAGAATGTGGGACAAAGGGCTCTCCGGAGCGCACCACTCTGGCTGTCGTACACACACAGCAGCAGCAGCAGCGGAGGCTGGCCGGTCGCTCCTTTGTGTTGTCATGTTAGCGACCAACAAACTGTGTAACTATTTCTGACTCCTGATTGTCTCGGTTCAACGTGTTACGAAAAGCAGCTGCCCAGGTGAGACGAGCCGTGAGCGGCGTACATACTGGACCTGGACAATCACAGCTCTTTATTTAGACTCAGTATCCACTCAACTCTGCAGATAGTGTGCCCCCACACCCCACCAACCCCGGGCCTCTTGAAACCTAAGCCAAAGCCATGAGCACATGTGGCCCCCCATCAACTACAGTAGCTAACAGACAGGTAGCGACAAAGCAGCAGTCTGTACAACCACTTTGGGATTAGCGCCCCCCCCACATACACACACACCCTCTGAGTAAATAGGAAACCAGTTAAGTGTAATTTTAACCAAGCTGATGAATAATACCTCGGCGTGTAACAGGGTTTTATGGGAACGTGAGCAGGTCTACGAGTGAGTCGGTGTCTTGCTGGGGTGGGTGGTCTGGGCCAACGCGCTGCATCCTGTGGCCCGGGATGCTCTATAATTACCCGGGGGGTGAGGACAGAGAGGCGTCTTCAGGTCTTGGCACCCACATTTTATGAGGGTCAGAAATAGCAGGGGCAACACCCCAGGACTTGGAGGGGGCAGAAAGGGGCTCACATCTGTATATCACTTCCACTGTTCACCACCTTCTCCTGCTTCCACGCCTTCAATGTAGCTCTGAATAAATATTGGCATAGTTTGCTATTACTCAGGGACCGGTTATTAGCTGGTAATGCTTTTTTTCCATTGCTGTCTTTCATCAAGAGTGTGGATGCTTCAATATTTTCCCTCATATTTCAGATATTCAGCGTGAGAAATAATCATAAAGCGTCTAGAATGATACTAAAACGTTGCAGGATTATGTGTGATAATGACCCTCAGTCATTCTGCAACAATGAACCACAGGCAGGCTTTAGTATTCATGCTGCAGCAGAACTGGCAGCCATGGAGCTGAGTGCCGGGCTCCCAGCCCATCCAATTCATTAGACTGAGGTGGAGATGGCAAAGTGTCCACTGCTCTGTGAAAGACTGTAGCTCCACAAACTTAGACCTTGACAAAGTGATGCTGAAAGAGGACAACTAGGATCACACACACACACACACACACCTACGCCTCAATTCTTCCCTGCTTAACCACTTACCTTCAACTAAACGTCTTACACTACCCCTTATTCTACCTCTTCCACCCCCCCAAACAGCCTTTTCAAGTCTCCCAAAGTGAGAACTAGCCAAAATGTCACAATCAGCTTGGGCCTGAGAAAAACAGACATACAAAAATAAACACCGTCTTTCTACCTGCAGGGCAGCAAACATCATCATTTCCTCCTCCGTGCACTCAATTTCCTCCAGCAGGATCGCCCACTTGGCCTGTTCGTAGAGCTGGTTCACTCGGATGGCATCATACTGTGAAGAGGTTGGTCGCAGCAGTAAACAAACTGAGTAAACACACACTTTCGTGCTACAAGGACTGAGTTGCAGACAAATGCGTAGTGAGGTTAACTGCCGTGTGTTTTGATGACGGTCGGTGGACAAACCTTTGGGTTAAGGTCGAAGAAACTGTGGTACTTAAATCTAAGCAGCAGCACCTCGTTCTCCTTTACATCTTGTTCCATCAGAGAGCGGGACGAGTCCAACCACCTGTGCAAACGGGGAATAAACTGGTGTTATCGTTGTGGCGCTCTGCGACACTACAGCATTTATGACAGGGTCAAGTCTTCTCACCCCTGGTTGATTTTGGCTTTGTCCAGCAAGGACTGGGGCTTGTAGAGTTTAACCAGGATGTCTGGGGAGGAGATGGGCTGGCTGACAGCGAGGATGCTGGGATTGCCTTCAGACAGTGGGCTGTCCCCAAACCAGGCAGAGGTGGGTGACAGTGGGCTTCCATCTCTTGAGTCATAAGTGGGGGTCATAGTCTTACTGTACAATCCAGGGCTAGAGTAGATGCTTCCTGTGAGCACAAAAACACCAATTAGGCCTCAATGCATCAGATAACGCTTCAAAACAAAGCATCAAGGGGGAAGGGGTGAACAAGTAAAAAAAAAAAAGCACGCACACTCGCAGCCCAGCCAGGTCAGCTAGCAGTGAAAAAACACCATGTGACGACCAGCCCACACTTTGCAGATGAGTGACTTCAACACAGTTCTCCTGGAGGAGTCGATGTGGATCAGCATGCAAATGATGCACGAGAACATCAGGGTTACCCACTTACTCACAGTCAAAAAACCTGCAGGAATGCAGCGCACACAGCAAACGACTGCACAACAGGCTACAGAGAGGAGATGGGACGAGGGATTTTCAGGAAAACACGGACAAACACACCTTCCCTAGCTCCAAATGTAATAATAATTGTCTGAAGGATTTGAATGTGTCGCCAAAGTCGGCAGGACAACTCACTTCCTGACGCCTGACCCCAGATCCCTCCGTCCCCTCTCTCCTCTTGTAGGGTCTATAGGTCAAGCAGCAACACTGGCTAAGCCAAAAAAATCCCTCCTAAAACCAGGAATTGGGCTCGGTTCGTGTTTGCGAGTGAGCATGTGTATGTTTGTGTTTGCGAGCTGAGGTCATGAGAACAGGGTGCAGGCTGTGGCCACCCATCCGTCGCGAAGAACTGTGTTATTCATTCGTTTCGCCGACATTTTTTCCCCCCCGATGCCGGGTTCAGCAGGTCAGAGAGAGTACTCCCATCTCCCATAGGGTCTCTTGAGGAATCTGGAGAGACTATGAACGAGGGGAAAGCTGGCAGGCCATTAAAAACACCAGCAGGCCTCTTCCATCCTGTTTACCGACTCGCAAATACACACAGAAAGGCACAAAGAATGTTAGCACGTATTGACTCCCTAATGCTCCCACACTGGGGTTTCAGAGAGGGGGCAGATGGAGGGGGCTCAGCTAGTAAGACTAGAAATACACAATGAGAAGTTTATCAATGAGGGCATCTCCATGGGATTTTTCTTAAACACATCTTCAGTGTGGGTTGTTGCTTGAACTGCACGTTCAATGTCAACGTTTAAACTCAGCGAGCACAGCGAAACAGGCGTCGAGCAGCTGGAAGAAAGAGGGAGATTTGAGCTGATGATGGCCAAAGCCATCGTAGTGTGACCTCTGAGAGTCAGCTGACTTCTTCTCGTTGGGTCTGGTGACTCGGCTGATAGTCCCAAAGGCTACAGATGTCATGTGACCTCAAACCTTCAGCTGCGGGGGTGATGGGTAGGTAGGAGCAGGGGGGGTGAGGAAGCAGTGCTGAGGAGCAGAGGACAGAGGAAAGCTTACCTTTGACAGGTCCGATGTATATTACCTCAGAGGCTGATGAAAGAAAAGGAGTAACAGAAAGGAAGGCAGGAAAGGAAAGGAAAGGAAAGGAAAGGAAAGGAAAGGAAAGGAAAGGAAAGGAAAGGAAAGGAAAGGAAAGGAAAGGAAAGGAAAGGAAAGGAGGAAAGCAGAGGGATGGGGACAAACGTTAAGTGGGCAGATTTAAGATACTGAGAACTTGACAAGGTCCGGAAGGAAAACAGACAAGAAAAGAGGGGAAAGGACGAGAGTGAGGAGATCTGTGGCGTCGGACAGGATGACTCAATTCACCCTCAGTACAGAAATCACCCTGGCAGGTTCGGCCGTTTCCAACCACTCATTCACCGTCCAACGTACACACAACTGAGTGAAAACCCAGGCGAGGCGTTGTTGGTGAAAGGGACCCAGCCCTGCATTCATAAACTGCATCACAAAAGTCCTGGGCGTTTGCGTCATCCTCAGTCTATGAGTTACAACAGTGATGATGGCTGAGGTGGTGGCTGTGATCTGAGGCAACAGCTGACGTTCTCTGGGGGGGGCTTACAGACAGAGGCTTTTCCAAACTGTGTTTAAAGGTGGAGTCAGGACTTGGCAATCTGGAGATGGTGAAGTGGTTCTGGACTGATCTCACCCTACACACACTTACATTCATTACACCAATTCCCTTATAAGCAATTCAAAAGGCACTGACTTAGTTTTACTCCCCCCGTTGAGTTCAGACAGGCTATCATGCACCTTCCTCGCCTTCTAGTCGTGGATTGAGCTCAGCGAGGCCTTGTGATTTCAATCAGGGGACCTGAGCTGAAGGGCCAGCCCTTCCTCACATGGGACGGAATAACGCATTAGAGCTTGGCCATGAAAATCATCCTCAGACTGTTTGCATGTGATCTGATAGGGAGGACCTGGTGACAACAAACAGATGCTGCACATTCTTGCCAAATGAAACAGTTACACCTAAAGGAGTGAAGAGGAATGTATCTTTACCCAAAGCATGAAAGACGCACGGCCTGAAAGAAACATAATACAGCTTTGGGTGTGAGCATTTGTTGTGCACATAAACATTTTTATCTAGTAATACACTGAGATATGGGGACACAAATCTGTATCCATATCTGCTTGACAGTAGCCAAGCTGCATGTCAGCAGGCGTGTTTCTTGACTCCTGGGGGTTAACCAACATCACGCCGGTGGCCCAGCCGTCTTTCCACTCACATGAGAGTGCAGATATGCACATTAAGCTACATGTGGGAGCCAGCACACGGCGCAGGGGCCAGGGAACAGACTCAAATCACACAATGAGCCCCATTCACCCTGTCCAACGCTTTTAGCCCTCTTGGTTTCCACCAAGTCTTTGACAGCAGTGCATGCAGCCCGTTTTGTTCTGCTCCTCCCTGCTCACTTGGTTGCAACTCGTCCATCACTGGAGGAAGGAGGGGGTCGTGTAGCATGGTTTGGTTTTAAAATGGCAGCGTGACCAACTATGTGTGGAATCTCAACCATTCTTCATCCTCCCTGCCAAGGAACCAGGGCTGGAGAGACCATGGAGCCCTCAATATCACATATTCATATTTGGTCATTACAAGCAGTACATTATCTCAGTGGTTCTCAAACCTGACGTGCATGAAAAGAACAGATAGTACCAAATTACAACCCACTGTTGAAAGAAATTATATTCTATCTTGTCTTTCTCGTCTCTCATGAACAGCTGAATATATTTGAGGTGGATTTCCAAACAGTAGCATCAACTGACCCGATCCAGGGGTTAAAAGAGGACCCTCCAGCTCCAGATCGTCCTCCTCTGCCTCCTCCAACTTTTTCTTCTTCTTCTTGGGATCGCGCGGTTTGCGCAGTAGCGATAACTCCTCTGGATGGCGGATATCTGGAGTGAGGGTGAGGAAAGTTAATTTGATTTATCTGTCAAGTTAATAGAGGCCTGAACAGTGAACAGTGAACAGTGAAACAAACCTGAATTTGAGTCTCAAATGAACCAAACAACAACGTGCATGTGAATGGAGGGATACCAAGGAAGCTGCTAAACGGTGAAAGGTAACACAGGGACAGAGACGATGGCTGAGAATTGTAGACAGCTGTGCACACGAGCAGTGGAAAATTGCAAATCCCTCTTCTCGGGGTTCCAACAAATCTCGCTTTAACTGTAATCCCCAACTCACACAGGCCAGACATAACCTCAATCTCCCTCTTAGCCTTTCTCCTCCAACTATTCCTCTCACACACACCAAATAAGTTGCTGTTATTGAGCAACAGCACAGTAGAAGTGAACCAGTATGAAGAATTGATCTGTTAAAGGTGAGAAACGGTGAGCTAGAATAAATTGTCCACACCGCCGCGTCATCAAATGCCAATCAATCCGATACTGCGCTGGATTTAATGACTAAAACAGAGCAGCCCAGCTCCTCTCCCCTCTTTTCCTTTCCTCTCTTGGATCGGAGGCCAGGGAGCCATCACTCAGCAGCAGCTATGATGTTAGAAGTTTGGCTTCGGAGCGCGCCGATATCGGGGGTGACACAGGGGATAGATGCCGCCGACGTTAAAGTATATCTGGATGCATTTTTTCTTTAGAAATAGTATAACCAAAGAAAGACGTTGATATAGACGAAACCAATTTAACATCTTTTACCTTTCTGCTGTAAATGTATCAGAATTTGATCCATAACGGATGAGAAGGTGATTGAAGCGGTTGTGGGGAGTGCAGAGGGGAAGGAGAATGTCTTGGCTCAGTAAGAAAGCTTGTTTGATTTGTGTAACTAAAACAAAAGCATTCCAGGAGTTTTAAAAACTACCAGATGGGAGCTCTGCCTCACTCCTCCTCCTCCTCCACCTCCTTCTTCTTTCTCGCTTCAGTGTAGCGGTGAATCCCTGTGCCCTTATACAGCCATGTGAGTTGCAAGCGTGCTGCCAAGCTTTAGCCCCACTGAGCTGTGAGAGAAGCCAACACACACAGCGGAGTGTGTGTCGAACTGCGTGTACTGTGTGTGTGTGTTTCGCGGAGGCTTAGGAGAAGCATGTGGCATTTTTCCTTCAACAATACCAGCTACTGTGTTTACCCACACACGCACATTAGTTTACTGCGTATCCATTTATCAATTGGCTCCAGGTTGACGCTTTGTACACAGACATGGATCATTCTTAACTGATTCCAGAAAGAAGACAATCAGTGTTGTAAATGTCATCAAGAAATGGTATTCTGATGGAATGGTACAGACATCGATTACCTGTGAAGGCTGTGAAGCGCCCACAGTCTACAGCATGGGAATGCTTGAGTTGTGATGAACCTTTCTGCACATGCACCCTGAGATTAATGCTGGCGGAGCAGATCTGCAAACTGCAGCGGTACGGAATAAAACCAGCTGATCACAACACAACCGCATCAAACTTGGAAACAAGGAAGCTTCGTCGTTAATATCTACTGACAGACTCAATAGTGCTGAATTACATGTTTATCGAGTTCAAAATCATGTACCAGTGGCAAAAAAGTGACCATACACACACGGCACAGAGTTGTGTGTTCGGGAGAGAAGGAGGGGAGGGTGATGATGATGAAGTGTTTACAAGAACTAGGTTCATTTCTATTTGCAGAACTGACACCTAGACAATGAGGCCTGATCCTCCATCCTGCAGACCTCAGGCAGAAACCAGGCCTGGAGCCAGCGGAGAGGGGTTGACTGAGCGCCAGCGGTGCTTGCGAAGATCTACTCCTCGGAACACATGATTCACTGCAGTGAGTAAGGCCAGCCGCAGAAGAATCACAAACGCAGTCACATTCTAATTTTATAGCCATCAGCTTCACGTACAATCATATGAAGACTCTACATGGACAAAAACTCAAGGAGTGACTTCATTCTTTCCCCTTTACTTTCTTCTTTTGCACAAGGCTTTCACATGTGACCGATCAATACATGCAATAAATGAAGAACTTGTGTTAGTGGAAAAAAAATGATGACAATTAATCTTTTTTTTTTTTTTAAACCAATTACAATCAAACCTATCACTGAGTACTGTATAAACTCTATTTTCTGCACTACCTGTGGAGAAAAAAGGATTCGATGACCTTTTATGACCGTTTGCAATGTCAGTTGGTCTGTACATCAGTCCAACAGGAGGCTAAAATGAGGTGAAAGAAAATGGCGCTCTTTTCATGAAGACTTGAACACATGTCTTGTGTTGTGACAACAGCGGCCAGCACACAGAGGAAGTCAAGCGGACCATAGGCTGTTGGTCCATGTTTCTGTTGTACCAAACCGCGACAGACGTCAAATTGCAACATAGATTGTGAACAGCTCAGCTTTCTGCCCAATCGTCCAATTCTCCTGCAATCACTTTAACTCCTCATAATCCAGTATTGTGGAGAATTGTATTTTCCAATGATATCGTGTTTTAGCTGTCCCACACATGATGGCTGACTAAAAAAAACATGCAGTACCACTTAAGTGGAGCAGGCAGACTCTTGTTACCCTTTCCTGGGAAAGCAGACTCATTTTGTGGCAGCTCAGACTCACGCTGGGACCGCAGTCATGTGTTAGTTGGTTGTGTGTTCTAGACTTCAACAATCCTGAAGGGATGCAGTGTGTGTGCATTTACTGCGTATAGGTGACTGAAGGTCGGCCCATGTCGGGTCTGAACGTCTTCACTTGACAAATGAATATTAGCCACAAGAGGCAAGTGAAACTTATGCAGTAAGATTTTTCCGTGCAACAGACCAGCATTATTTCCTAAAGCATTCCTACGGTGTTTTAACTGGCGCTACAACACAACAAACACCATAGTTCAAACATTCTTGGCACTTCAAAAGGCACACTTACATAATTGGACCGAGAAATCTCGCAACTCAAAGTGGAAAATCCCTCGTTCTTTTACTGAACAATCCCATAAGCAGAGCAGAAAGGATGTGAAAGCTGCCCGATGCATTCAGAGGTCAAACGAGTTGAAACTGAAAGGCTGTATGACATTGACGGTATCAGTCCTCTGTTAGAGCTGTCAGCTGCTATGGACACGACATGTACAGAAAATACAACAATATTTTTTCCATTTATGAAGATTTTCTGTACTTGGACCATGAGCTCATCCTTCCATGAGATGTAAAATGAAATGATTTGTCATTTTAATTTGGATGCAGTTGTTTTTGGTCATCAGCAAATATGCTTTTGTGTAACGATCTTCATCTACGTTCTGTGTTGACTTGTTACATACAGTTAGTGAATAACTGTTTGACCCAAAGAATACTACTGCTGGTACAGTGGTGGACAGACCTGTGAACTTAGATTCAAACAGGAAATGGCTTCTGTGTGACTGAAGGGCACCAGTGCAAAAAGCCCATGAAAATGAACTATGGGAAAAGACCCTTGAGTCAATGATGAGCTGCACCACGGTGAGAAAAAAAAACTCCCTCTCTCTTTTCCAGTATGTCTTCTCCTCCCTGGAGGTCTGGAGCAAAGGCCAGTTGGACATCTCTTCCTGGCCCCTCTGAGTCTCTGCAGCTCACAGTCGACAGGAAGTATGCAGAGGAAACTGTACAACGATTTCAAGGCAGACCAGCTGGAAAGCAGCTACGTCAGCTGTCTGTGTAAGAGGTTACAGTTAAGAACAATCTGATGGTGTGTCAGGATTAAACCCGGTTTTGTAAATAATAACTCAGACTGCTGTAAACAGTATTCCAAGCGTATCGTACTTGGGGGGCCTCTTACAGCCACCGTACAACAACTTGGCACGTGCCAACAGCAATTTGTCCTGAATTTCTGCAGGGGCCAAAATAGATTTATTACTGAGGCAGCATGTATACATTCCTAACCAGGCCAAGCCCGAGAGAAAGCTACAGGCCTGTTCCTCCACCATCTCTTAGAAATTCTTTGTATATTCACATTCAAGCGTCATTTGCTCTCTCCCTCTCCGAGTGTAACGTGTCGTAGCAGTAGACTGAAGGAAAGGAAAGCTGCCGCTGATTCTGCCGGCTGAACACAGTTCCAGTGACACGACAGGTGGATCATGACCCTGTCTGCTAGATGGATTTATATAGGTGGAGACAGTCAGGTGAAGGAAAAGTGGGTGTTAGCAGGTCAGAGGTCACAGGAGTGTGACCTCTGACTCATCTGACGGGGCAGTCTGGTGCCTGTATGTCCACAAGCAGCAAGAACTACGGTTACAAAGTCACATTATCTTTGAAAAAAAACAGTAAAAAAATAAATCCTTCCACAACTGAATTGATACAAAAACTAGCGGACAAGACTGATTTACGTTTTGTACGCACTACTGCGTCTGTGTTTTCGGAGACAGATTGATAATCTCTGTTTACTAAACATTACTGGGAGACAGATGGAGCCCTGGTTAACTTGGACTCCAGTCGGGAGACGCAAGTCTGGCACGCAGCACGTGTTGGATAAACACAGTGTATTATTTATTGTAAGCATTAATACCGTAAGTAGCAGAAAAGTCAGTTTTGTAAAGTTTGATGGAGAGGAGTTCCAGGAGTAAAATCAGAAACAGGGTGCATTGCTGCCCCTGCAGACCACGTATCTGAAGCGATGGTTCCGCTCTCCAAATCTCTTTCTGAATCAGTCACACCTCAACTGGCATTTCCCCCGTGACTGCGCTCCACTCATCTCAGCTGAAAATATGGAAACCACTCGGGCTATGTTGTAAATTTAGCGCCACTTACTGAATGTTTTGCAGATGTCCGAGACCGCCTTAAAGACGCGGTCAGAGAAGTTGACCTTGACCTTCATGTGTTTCATGTTGGGCAGCTGGAGGCGGAGAAGCTTGTGCTGCGGCGTGAAGAGAAGCCGGGCATCTGCTTGAATACCGTACTTGTCTAGTGTCCAGTGGGTTTTCAGCAGCCATGTCTTCTTCTTCTCCCACCAAAGAGCATGATCGGACCAGTCCTTCTTCACGTCTGATTTGGAGAGGAAAAGAGCAGTTGATTAGATTTATTCATGATTATAACGTGATTTATTCTATACAGTGTTTTTTTGCGTTTCCCCAGGAGGAATATATTGAAGATATGGTAGCTGCCATTTCTTTCCACTGACAGTCAAATGACCTGACCAAAAATGTCCCTCCAGGCCAGAGGATCACGTTTGGCTAGGAAGGGTCCAGACACGGTTTGTACAGGGGCGGTGAAGTCAAAGTGAGAGGGAGGGGAGCGACGAGTTGTGTGAACGTTGTGGCTGTTTGTGTGCTACTGTAGGGATATCAGGTTCATACCTGCGTCTTTGTTCCAAAGTAACACTGTGATCCCTCTAAAGCACAGACAAGCCACCCAAAACCCCACTTTGCTTCCAGGCTTTTGCTCTGCAGGGACTCGACACAATGGGGACGGAGCGGCGGTATCTCCCGGTGTGCGTGTCTGACTTCAAGGGAAGGTGAAAACCGCAGGGATTTGAGGGAACTCAAAGCAGCTGTTTTCACAGATCACCTTGCTCTGGTTTCCAAGGGCTGTGATTCACATGTCAGAGGCTTTAAAGTCCCATGTAAAAGTGGAAAAAAAAGACCACAATTACACACAACCTCTACATCAATGCTAGTCAGATAAATCCAACTCCAAACAAGTAGTAGTTAGTGGCCTAGTTACCTCAGCACGACCGATGAGGTGGAATGAACAAGCCTGTGTTTTCTAGCATCACGTCCGTCTGCAAGTAGTGATGTCATCACCCCAGCATTAGTCCAGGAAATCACTTCTTAGATCGGTGTCTCCTTTCTCTCACCCACATAGCCTTCACTGACTCTCCAGCCAGGCTCCTGTCTCCTTGAGCGTCTCTCATTTCTGTCACTGAGTCACTGTCCAGACACATAGCTGCATGCTGGTTCAATCCAAACAATCTGTCACATGTCGTTCTGTGTGACGTGACCCAGTCACAGATTGAAACATTTGATCCGAGGATGTATGAGTGTCGAGAGTCGGGTAATGTTTCGTACTTGAGGGGAACAAAGTTGAATGTCTGCAACTTCTGTTAAATGTTGCACTGAAAAAACTCCCCATGTGTCCCTGGTAAGAACAGACGGGTTTCTATGGATTGTACGTGACATGTGAACTTATACTACTTCTAATAGTTGTATGAGACAGTTTTGACTCATCCCAGTTGGGTTTTTTCCAACATTACGCAAAGACTTCTGCTGATTGTGAACAAACATGTTCGTTCTATGTTTAAATGTTTGTTCAAATGTTCATGAAATACCAACAGGCAAACTGTAGTGAAAGTAGCTCGATGCTGATTCCAGTGAATTCAAGCAACCTTTGACCCAGGCTGACATCTGGAATAAAAGGGATTAGCTGGTGGGAAGGTGAAACAACAGACTGAGTGCTTAGAATGAGGAAACGAGACTGTGGCTCATTCGAGGAAGAGATTAGGTTGGTGATCAGGGTTAGGGAGAAAAGTTCAAGAAAAGTACAGCCAGTGGCATCTGAATGCAGATGTCATGTGAGAGCCTTCGACTGTGTGGAGTGAATTGGTGGGGTGTGTGTTTGTGTGGGTGTGGTTGTTTGTCAAGCTGTTGGGTTTTATACCATTTACTTGACAGACAACCACTTGGTGCTAGAGTGAAACATTCCAGGTTTTTGTTATTTGGGGACCCTGTGTGTCCTGAGCTGCATGAGGCCTGGCTGTCATCGCTGCGTTCTGGTGCCTCAGCTGTGCAGAACACGTCTTCATAGCTGCCATGAGAGGAAGTGCTTTCCCAAGTGCGCTGTTGCTACTACAGACAAAAATAATGGAAAAAAAAGGAGTGAATGGGGGAATGAAAATAGGGGAAAGAAAATCTACTTGTATGTATTTTCATAACTCTCCTCACAATTTTTCCTCCATCAACCTTGTAATTTCTGGTGTCTGGGACCAATGCAGATCGGCTAGCATTTATATCTGGCACTAAGGTCTTTACCGCAGACCATATTCTATAGAAATATCCTCATACTCAGCATGCATGACCACCGTGCAGTCTGCGGAAAGGCAGAGAGGCTGTTCTTGGTTGGTCCTCTCTGTGTCCCCACCCACCTCCAAAACCTAACTGGACATAGCTTTCCCCTCTGCTTGCTTATGTCATTACACAGTGGTCGAACGTGTTGTGATTGGACAGGGGCATCCTGGGTAGGCCTTCAATGGGTTCTTTCAGCAACAAGGTGGTAACTCAATACAGAGGGAGGGAGAGAGGGCCAATGGCATTTCCCGGCTAAAAATACAGCCTGCCAAGCCTGACGTAATGCAGCAGCCAGAGGAGCGGGGGGCCTAAGTAATTGGGTGCATTAAATGTGGACCCACAGCCCATCAGAGTGATGTGTGTGCACACACACAGGGAGGGCTTGAAAGACAGGGGAAGGGGAAAGAAAATCGAAAAGCCATGTTTTATGACCTCTGCAGGACATGAAAGATGATACAAGAGTGTGTGTGTGTGTGTGTGTGTGTTGAAGAGACTGCGTTTTTATCCATCCATTAACTACATTAGCTGTGTGTTTGTGTGTGAGTCTGCTTTAACAGGCCAAATTAATCTATTAATCCTGTCAAAGTGAGGTCTTTATATTCACCACCATCTCCACCGCAGCTCAAAGGAAAAAACACTTGTGCTCTGTACATCAGACACCATAAGCAAAATCATTTTACAAGTGTTGGCACCCTCTGCCAACGTGA
Source organism: Aeoliscus strigatus (assembly GCA_901007665.1). Lineage (NCBI taxonomy): Eukaryota > Metazoa > Chordata > Actinopteri > Syngnathiformes > Centriscidae > Aeoliscus > Aeoliscus strigatus. The sequence goes on from CAAKHB010001494.1 coordinate 25,808, forward strand.
AATAGTTAACAATCAGTGGTTGCATCCGACTAAAAATAATTGGTCTTTGATAAACTTTGTCTTAATGATGTGACGTATGAGTTTTTGACTGTCATGTCTGTCTGCACAAGGGTGCCTCATTTGACAGCCTGGGAATAACGGGTTCATCCCTTGGAAGACATGATGGACCGAGGCGGAAGAGGTGGAACCATTAGTATCAGTATCCAATGCAGACGCAATACATCACTTTAGTTTTAAGAACAAAATTCAAATGACCAGAAAAAGAATAAGAAATGCATTCCCTTGGTTGGCTCCTCTATTATTAGAGTTTGATCTGTGAATTTGTTGTGTTTTTCTGACAGTAAGGTGTTTTTGGGTCCATAGATGTCCAGTTTGAAAGACTTTTATAGGAATGACACAAAATACTAGTGTCCCTCCCCCTTTCATGTCCTTCACTCCTTTTCGACTCCCTCCATCCCTCCCCTACTAGGCTGAGTATCTACGGTGTTTACATTAGGAGGCAGCAATGTTTATGGAGGCCTGTGTGAGGGGGAGGGGACAGGACGACACGAGGGATGAGCAAGAAGGAATGAGGGACAACCATGAAATGAGCAATGAGACAGACATTCACAGGTGAGAAATAACAGACAATAGAAGTCATTCAGATATTCAACCCAGTGCACTGACAAAGACTTTCTAGTTATTCTCATCAGAATCTTAAGCTTAAGTGTGTGTCTACTTGTTGCACGTAGACTTGCAGACACTTCTCAGATCAGTATTTCATGCAGAAATCAGGAACGTGTTGGAGTTTTCTTCCGTGCATGCACACATCCATCCATCCATCCATATAAAAGTTACATATAAGCCTACAAAGCTGGCGTGTTGTACGTCAGTCAAAATATTTGTACACTTTTATCAAATGTATAATATGTAAGCTAACTTCTTTTTAAATTTCACGTTCCACTCCCACTCAGGCTGTACTTTGTGTTTGCACAGATGCTGATGTCTATTTTCTATTAGTGCCAGGCTTTCATTGAGCAGTATCAGCATGAAGTGGAAGGCCTCATATTTTCAGCCGCCCTGACAAGAGGTACAGACCGGCCCTGCAGTTTCCTTGGTGACTCGTGACTGATGCCACGGGCGCAGTGGTGTGAGATGACAATTTGTTTTCAAACATAACAAAGACACAGACCTGCAGGTTTGCACCTATTATCTCTTTCTCTCTCTGTTACTCTGGCTTTCAAAAACACAGCACTTCTAATTCTATGACATGAAAACTCCTTCTTAATGTCTACTATATTTGGAGAAGTCATATGAAGCAACTGTTCTGCATTGGTCTTATATGAAAATGTCTCTTTGGCACACGCTTGCTCGTAGTCATGTCAGATAACCTGTGTGTAGACAACAGGTGACGACAGGCTGCATGACAAACATGAGATAAAGCAAACTGGTGATACAGTGGATTTACCAGCCCCTGGATGTGATGAACAATGAAACTGGTTTTCCCATCACAGACGATCACCAGATAAGCTTGGGTTTTTTTTTTCTACGTACCTCCAGTCATATGAGCAATGCGTGTGGACCAGAATAACACTGTCGAGCCTGACGGTAATAGGAGGGAAGATGAAATCATTGCCCATTTTTCTAATCTATTCCAGCTATGTCCATAAAGGACGATTAAAATTCAACTGATTTCAACTGATTGACAGCCAGAGCCGAACAAGGCCAATTGAGATAATTATAGTCATTTATCATAAACAGCTCAGCTTCCTGCCAATAGTCAATCACAGGGATTAAATATGCAAAACGCTAGGTGCAGAACCTGGAACCTTCTGAGAAATCAATTTTACAGGCAAAATATTTATTTTTTCAGATTTGGGCTGAAAAGAAAATAAGAGCCCAAAAGGTTTATTCGGGTTTGTCAGAGTATCAGTATCACATAAAACACTGAAGTGACAGTTCTTATAGGATCACTGCAGCAAACAGGAGTCATGGGACACATTGATTCTATTGAGTGGACTGCCGCGATGAGGTGCCCAGACACACGCGCGCACACGCACACCAGCCTAGTGTCAGTCTCTTCAGACACCAGTTTTCACAAACCAGCTAACTTTGGAGCTCTGCAGGATGAAAACCTGTTATTAAGTCCGAACAGACTTGTGTTGAAATATGGAAGCCGACTGCAGGCGGGGGGGAGATAGAATCAGGCTTTGGGTAAAAGATGGTAAGTACGTTTGCTCGGAGTGGAGTGCGTCAGTAATTTCACAGAGCTGCTCGGAGCACACAGACTGGAAGAGTCAGCAGAGAGCAGCCCTAGTAGTGATGCATTAGGAGTGGCCACAGGGCTATTAGAGGAAACCTCCTTAGAGACAGACGGTTTGTATCCATTTGTGTCATAATCCAAACACAGCAAAACAGCGGTGATACTCCCCTCCACCCTCAACCAGCTTTATGCAATTAAGCGTTCGGGGACCCAGCGGAATAATAACATTACAAAGAAACTCTGGGACTCAGATCAATGGAGCAGATAGACAATATTCATCTATCCTATCCATTTACAGATCTGCCAGTTGACCCCCAGGGGCTGTGATAGGCCGCCATCCAACTGATGCCTTCCTGAGCTGACTGACAGGAAGTTCAATTTATTTCATATAGCACAATTCAATGTTCTAACAGCATCTATCCTGAACTGAGACCTGCATGGAATGATCAAGTTGCATTTCTCAATATGTACAAAGAAACAAATACTCAGATTTCACAATTTCAACAGATATGCAGATAAGTTGTGAATTTCTCTTGTGAGATTAAATTAACTATCTATCATAAAGAGATTACATTTATTTATTATTAGGCATTTCCTGTTTACAGCTCTTTTAATCTCATCACAATGAGAACTAGTGACTGACATCATCTGGTTGAAGTTCATGTCTTGGCCTTGAAAACAACCCCTTCTCTTATTGTGTGTTCAGGGAAGAGTACAAATGCATGGACTGAGAACCGAAACAAAAACCTCAGATCAGTTTACTCCACGGACACACAAGTGTGTGTGTGTGTTGCTCTAAAATTTCTTTCCTCTGGATCCACTGTACTGTCTGGTAAGACCAGAACGAGAGGGACACAAAGAAACGGCCTGAGATTCCCAGACGGCTCCTTAAACATTTGCTGCACTGCATATCAGCGATGCCAAACATAAGTGGTTGGATCATCGTACAAGTAAATCTAAAAAAGAGTTTTCTTATTCTGCAACGTGATTAGGCAGGTCCTGTATTTTATAAGCCGTCCTTGCTCAGAAAGATGCATCATAGGATGCTTTAAGCTGATGTTTTACCCACATGACCCGGCTACAGTGCTTGAGACATCATGATCCACAGCGGTCAAGGTCACATTTTGTTCCTTTTCAACAAAACTCCACAATGTGTGTTGTTTCCCTTCTTCACCGCCCTTCCTTTAAACCGTATAGGACGGTGTCGTGCCAACTCGCCATGCATGGCAACACAAACGTTTAATTCATTCTCTGAGTTGTGTGCATTAAAAACAAATAAATGAATATAGGGAAATACTGATTAGGGGTGTAATGTGAGCACATGTGTGCGGAACAGCACAGTCAGTGACTGCAACATCTTGCAAGTGAAACAGGAAAGCTCTGGCCTGGGCAGGACCGCCACTTAGGCTAACTACTTCCTGTCCAAGAGATTAGAAAGCTGGATGATCACAGAGACTTCAAGACAATTTATCAATTCATAATATTCAACCTCTCAGGGGGCTTCACAGACCCCCATCTCATTACACAATGTGATGGTGAGATGACACACGGAGAGAGGAAACAGTGAAAGCCACAATTCACCCACACTAAATGTTGCGAAATGAAGGCTTTTCCCTGAAATAGTCCCTTAAATATTCCCATTAAACACTGAGACGACAGGACAGCAAAATTGCAAGGAAGGCAGCGGGAACATAAAAAAAGACCGGAGGAAGTTCAGCATCCTGTGCTGAATCACATCTGTTTCCTAACGAAACCTGCACTCCATTGTCAAACTGAAGTCATCAGCACAGCGGCCAGCAGTCAGTATGAATGAACCTTCTTGGCACGGGAGGGACGCATAAATCACATAAAATTAAAGTTGAACTTTTATTTAAAAATGGCTGCTCACTTTGACTTCCATTCAAAGGGAATTTTAAAACCAGTGTTTTGTCGTTTGTTAAATTGGACTTAATTGGTGAGTTTTTTCCCCTTTCCTGCAATTTGTTTAAAAATGTCTGACCACGGATATTGTGCTGAAATACCGACCAACCAAAACACCCACCCAGCAACAAATCAGTTCTGGTGCAGTTTTCTGTGGTGGGAATAAGATCCGACCTTAATCTGACACAACTACAGGCTGTATTGTGCAATTTTGAGTTACACAGCTGCTATTGTCTGGTGCACTTTGCACTGAGTGGTCCAGATGAGCATGCTAACTAGCAGCTAGCCTGACGAAGAATTAACAGAGGCCCTGACTTGACTTACAACAAAGTGTGTGTTGCTGTCTTGGACAATCAGTATTTGCCTCAGCAGCCTGTTTCTGTGTTCACGTTCCTGTCTCTGACATATTGGATAGAAGTGAGAGTGAACATCCTGGACAGTTTGTCCACTGACTCTTAGAACATGTAGACTTTGACCATATTTGATTGTTGATGTTCACTGCTCTGTGAAAAGAGCGGTAGAACCTAAAGCGCAAACTGCAAACATATTGTCGACATGTGTGCCCGAAAACACATGCCAAAAAAAAAAAAAGGTGACATTCACTGAATCAGCTGAGATCTGGAAATGTAGGTCATCACAAATACAAAACACACATTTGCTCTCACATGCGAGGAACGTTCTCTGTGGCTGGCCGGTGGTAACGCAGCCAAACGCCGGAGAGCCCTCACTGCTAACAACCGCAAGAACTGAGTCACAGTTCTGCCTTTGGTTTGCTCAAGTTCTATTAATCAATTTAAAATCAGGAACCGGCTTTGGTCAAGAGACAGACAATCAGGTATGACACGTGGCTACTACAGCTGAGTAACAACAATGGAATTATTTACCACAAAATATGTTGGATGAACAGGAGAAAGAAATGTGTCGATAAACAGAAAGAATGTGAGAAGGGAGGGTTGACACATAGAAAGAGCGGGGTGGAGCCTGCAGTAGACAATCCAGCAGTGACGACAGCGACCCGAGAGGAACATGCCAAACCCTGGAAGTCATTTCCTGCTTCATCGAAGACTTTTATGGAATTCTAGTTTGGGTAACGTCATGATCACCATCTGCATGAACCCAAAGCTGCCTGCCTGCCTGCAGATGAGCTAAGCTAAGCTAACCTCCAGAGCTGTAACTGCATCATTTCCATGTGATGATGAGCACATGCAGAGTTTATGACATGTTCATCTAAAGATCTGTGTTTTGGTCACTGCAAAAACGACAGTGACAGTGACTGGAGGGTCCGTTCGAACCCCCACTCCGACAGTCCACATGTCCAAGTGTGCTTGGGAAAGACAACGAACCCTAAATTGCTCCCAGTGGACCTGGCAGTGCGTTACATGCAGCAGCAGCCGCCCATTGGTGTATGAGCGTGTGTACGAATGTGAGGTAAAGTGCTGTATAAGTACAGTCCATTGACCATGATATTCAGATGTGCCTGCTCAGGGTCTTGCACAAACAGCAGAGGCTGACAGACTTGAGAGTGAGGCTTTTCCATGTAGTCCAGGGGAAAAGGGAACATTATCACTAACATTCCCTGGCCTTTCTCACTTAAAAGCATGTCAAGGGGCCATACACTGATCGCACAGCCACTTACTGTAAAACACCGTTGTCCAGAAGCTTCATACATTTAGAACAATGAAATCAATTAAGACTTACTCCGGCTAATGTTGTTTGTGCAGTTTTTATTTTGGCAACATCCACTTTTAGCAGCAAGAGCGACATGTTGGGGAAACATCAATAAAGGCTGAGGATGCACCAGTGAGGTAAAGTGAAAGAAGGATGAACGGATTACAACAGCAAGGGGACCAGAGGGTGGTCAATCAGCTGGCTTTAAATATGGTTCTCCTAGAGGGTTTCAGGGGAAATGGAAGTAGCGTGCGCTGCTGTGATCAATAGCTAAGTGGCTTCCTGGCATTTGTCTATTTAATCCATTATCGAAGGCCATCTGAGCCTGCAATGTGGACAGCGGGACCGCGGCTCACGGGAGGAGGTGAAAGATGGGAGGAGGAGGAGGAGGAGGGACGAGGACAAAACACACCCACTGAGCCACACAACCACGGTCACGTGTGGAGACACGTGGACAAATACTACCGATGAGAACGCCAGCCACCTGGACGTCCTTTGGGTATGACACAGAGACACTGACTCCCTCTGTGGTCTCAGTGGGACATCTCCGGCGGTAATATGGATAGGGAAATATGTCCAGGTGGAGTAACTCTCCGATGCAAAGCATGTACGGGCAGTAATATCTAACAGAGGATGAGTGGCAGGTCTTGTGAGGTTGTTCACGTCACCGGTGAGAGTTTCTTCCCAGAGTCAGGCCGTCATATTATAAGAACTTACAGTAACAAAGCATGTATTTTTCTGGGCAAAACCTTGCCAGCAATGTGTGACATTATAACCTCCTGCAACAGGTCACCATATGGAAGACCATGTTGTGGCCAGGTTAATGATTACAACCACAAACGACCCAGTTGACTGACAACATTTCACAGGCGAGTTGCCTCAGACTAATATGGACCCACCTTTGTGTAGTAGACTGCCCTCTTACAACAGCAGAGGTGGATACAAAGAAAGAAGATGAGGAGGGGATTTCACTATGATTAGAAATAACCAAGGCCTTCACACTCCACATCCTGTTGCAGTCAACAACCGACCGACCAATGGATAAAGCCAAGCTTTAAATGGGGCTGGGGTGGGCGGACCAATGAATTCATGTCGTCCCACACGTGGTTGCAATAGTGCACTTGTCTAGCAGAGATGCTACTCAGCAAAGATGACCACAGGAGACAAAGACCTCAATTATGTAGTTCTTGGACAGGAGATCTAAAAACAGGACCATGGGCAGGGAATAAAACCTTGCAGTGCTGCAGGAATGTGGAGCATTCAAGCACCATCAACACACAACTCACTGTCACTCCCAAATCACACTGCCACCACCGCTGACATTCTCCAGCCTTTATGAAGCAGGGTAGTGTTCAAGTGGCTGGAACAGAGAACTCTTTTGCTTCTTGCACCCAAACTTGTCAAGTGCATGAATGGGGGTGAGGCTGTATAGTTTCTTTGTAGCTTGTGTTACCAGCCCATGTACATGACAAGAGGATAACAGAGAAGAATCACTACCAAAGTAGCTTAACTGTCCCTGAACACCCTGTAAAACTCCCACTTATTCTCGAGAAATCAATTGTCTACATTATTAATACAACTAGTAGTTTCACTTTGCGGCTTAACTCATGCGGATACATTCCACTATTCATGATTTCATACACTTTCACATCGGGGTAGGAGGTATTCCAGCCATGAGATTTGGAAAACGTCTGCTATCACTTCTGGCCAGCAGTCAAAAACAGGAGTGTATGGGCTACGTGGAATCTCATTTCTCAGAATCGTAACCATTTTCCAAGTATCTGCTGGCTAACAAATGTGAACAGATAACACAAGTCAGCTGCTGACACACACACACAGGTCGATAGGAACAGGGAGAGATGTCAGGCGAATGGTCTGCAGTCCTACGCTGTTATTTGGGTTTTTTTTTTAATCCAAATTAGGTCTATTAATTAAAAACTCAAGATATGCCACTTTCAAAAGTCACTGTCAGAAGGTGACACCTCAGCAGCACACACACATACCTAGTTTCTCCACCAGTTTGAGCATCACTCCGCCTATGTGGATTTCCCCAGTGACCCTCAGCGACACGTCCCGGTGGAGGTCCGTGACATGCATCTTCAGCTCCCACGTCCCGTCTGCATAACAGCCATCGGGCATCCGGATCCCGTCCAGTGCCATCCTGTCAAACACAAGTTTAACTTCGGTCACACTGGGGTAAAAAGAAACCTTTAGACTGCTGAGGATACATAAGCTAAATCCACGAGTAAAACCTTGAATAAGATCCGTGTTAGATTTGTCAAACTCTATCTCTGAGTTTGAGCCTACTAAATGGAGTGTTAAGTGGTTTAAAGCATTTGCTTTTGTAATTAACATCTGCGTTTGCACTAATATAGCACTAGGAGAGAGTCTGGGGACTGATGATACATAATGAGTCATGTGAGATGATTTAAACTTAATCGTTGGGATTATTTCTTGTGCAAAACAGTTGTTCACCACCTTGCAATGTCACCTCGGTGGTGTCATACGAATGTTATCAGACTTATCTGAGCTTGAGCAACAGATTCAAAATAGAAATAGAAACACTGCCGGTGTTCGAGAACACATCACGAGGCACTCGAGGCTTGAGCAAAAGAACTTGTTTGCATTCTTGGAAATCTGAGTCTGACTATTTTACTGAAGCACCAGGACTCAATCTGTGGAATGGCCCTTTAATGTTCGGAAACGTAGCAGGGCATTGAAGGAACGACTGCACATCACAGCAGACAACATGGTTAGTACAGTACACGTTTGACACTGATGCACTAAATTGATCCAAAAACACTGGATTACAACCACGTTGTAAAAAGAAGAAGTCTGACTGATAATTAACATCAAATATGTGATGTAGAACTGCTTCCACATCAGTGTTTGCAGGTCGACACAGAGCTGTGTGCTCGTCTGGTATTAGTTCATTAACATTAAAGACAGTACACAATCTAATCACAGTAGAACTGAATTAGGGTAATGCCACGTTAGCGTCAGATGAAAACATGTGGCCAAGCTGGTTAAAACTTGACCATAAAACAGCATCTGTCATTCTTTGATCGAGGGGAGGGGGGCACCAGAGTGGCCAAACAGCCGTTTAATCAATAAACATGGCAGGACAAAGGCTAGCCCCGCGGCTGCAAGTTCAACAAGGTCCTATCTCCGCAAAAAACAAAAAAAAAGGCCGGTTCACCTGTTAAGAATAACGGTAACGGCGCTGGGACCAACAGGCAGCGGTTCATTATGTAAGCCGAGCTCGAACGTTCCCTCCCCGGCTGCGGGCACACTCCGTCAGACGGCGGACAAAGTGTGGAAAAGTGCGTTTCAACGCGAACAAACCGGCGAAAAATGAGCTTAAACTAAGTTGTTGCGTTCCGTGTGTTTGTATGTGTGTGTCTGTGTGTGTGTGTCTGTGTGTGTTGGTGTTGCACGCGCGGCTAGCGTTAGCCGCCGAACAGCTAAAAACCATTTGATATTTCATCGCAGGCGAACGATTAAAATGCGAATACTCACCTTCACTAAGACAAATAGACCTTCGACACGGAGCACAGCAAGTCCTCCCCGCTTTAGATCATGTATGTCGATACTAAAAAAAAAAAAGAAGCGAGAATAGAAAGAAATCTCTGGCACGACTTAAAAAAAAAACTCGCTGAAGAAGTGAAGTATCCCAGACAGTTTTCCTGCGAGCTTCGTCTTAATGGAGTCCAGCCTCCCTCTTCTCCCTCCCTCTTTCCACCAGCAGGAGATAACGTCACTGCTCCAATCCCACTTTTCCTTTCATACTGGGAGCTTTTCTGGTCCCCTACTGGTGACACACACACACACACACACACACACACACACACACAGACAAAAGTAACTATTACAATACATTGGGATATATATTGTAATAGATATTTGATTTGACCTTAATGAGATTTGAACACATATAATGTATTAATATTTGTATTCATACTCATATTTAATACTTTTCATATTTTGAACATTTTAGCAAATGTAGCATTTTTTTGGGGGGGGGATTTGCAATTTTTCTTATATAAGAAAATAATATAAAAAATAAAAATTATATATATTTTTCTCATATAAATGATAATTCATTCATCCATATGAGCACCAAGTGAACGTGCACTGTGAGAAATGTAAATATGTTCTATTTCGTCGGCCGGCTACATCACAGTTGACGCCTGCAAACAGGAATAATGGACGTGCAGTTAAGATCTCAAGCTGCCTTTTATGGAAATAGTGCTGAGCAGCAGCAGCAGCAGCAGCAGCAGCATCTAGGGACCTTGGGGTCTTTTTTACCACCACAAGACCTTTTCATTCAGTAAAAGCTTTAAAAACGATCAACAAGCTGCACACATCACAAGTACTCTAACAGCAGCTGGTTCACATATAAACCAGATTTTACCACTTCACCCTGTACAGCATTCTGTAAGCTGATAAATAATAAAATGTTCAATATTTTTCCTTCGGTATAAAAGCATAACCTCTCAGACAATGCATGAGAGCTAAGAACCTAGGTCACATTTTATTTTTTATTCCATATTCATTCGTAAGGATAATTGTTTGGATTTTTTTTACTTCTGGAAGTAAGAGACAATCTTTTGCAGATCAGCATTTTCTCCCAGTGCACCAAGGTCGCTTAGAGACCTGTGTGAAATACTGTTGGACAAGTGTGTTAAATTTTACAGCGCTAGAGACCTTTGGGAATTAAGTTAGAGTCAAGGAACTCTCCTGAAAAAGAATGCAAACAATTGTTCAGTTTTGAAAAAGGAGACTAGCAATATGTCTGTGGTAAAGAGCCACAAATCATCAGTAGCTCCGGCTCACTGAGCCCTGGTGAACTTACCCAACTCAAGAGCCCCAAACCCTCAACTCAAGAACCTGGGCCTTCCAACTACGGGCGGCATCAAAGCGATTTATAACCTTTCTCCCCGCAGTGCTGACCCCCTCGTCAGTGTCTGGCAGCCGACCCATTGCCTTTTATAGGCCGTGTTTTAATTGCAGAGTAAACACTGGACTCAGGCAGATGCAGGAGAGTCAGATAAGGAGCAGTCTTGGCTGCTGGTGTGGATGAGTAGGGAGGTGGATGGAGGAAAAAAGCCTAAGGATGTGACGAGAGGCCTTCCAGATATTTACACCGTCAGTATGAGTCATGTTGAGAAAAGCCGGTGGACTGCGGATGCCGGGACTATTGACTTAGATGACAGAATATAAATATAATGGAGTTGATCACGTCATGTCTCACCAACATAAACTACCAGATGAAACCTGTCTGAGAAGCTCAGTATAAGTGAAAGAAATGGAAGCAGAAAGTCACAGATCTAATACCAGATGGTCACAAAAGTTGTTCAAGACATGGCTGACCTCTTGTGGCCAAACTAGAGAACTGCAGGTCCTGATTCATCAGTAATGAGGATCGTCTCTGTTCTTACTGGTCCCATTTGTGGGCTCAGGCCCTCAGAGACATTGCTTAGCAGCATTTAAGTGCTATTACTGCTGTGGTGTCACACCGGTGCAGTCTACTTATGATCTATGTCAGGTTGTTTTTTACATCAGTGGGCGTTTTGGAAAAACTTGGCTCAGACAAACAGCTCTATTGTTGTCGGAAAACATTCTGGAAGTAAATGCTGAGATCTTCCTCTGATGAGTCCAGCCTCCTCCCACGAAAGAATCTACAGACACTAAACACATTACCCCTCTCTGTGTCTGACCCGTTGGGGCAGGTCAAAATGAGAAAAAGCAATCATACCAAAAAAGAAATGCTTTAATAAAAGGAAATAAATACAGTGCTTTGGATGGCAGTTAGGATCCATTACAGGCATGGGTTATTGCACAGCTCTAGGGACAAACACTTTTGGACATCCACGCAAAATTAGAGATGCATCCAACACAAATTTATCTCATTCAGAGTAGCAAAAATAAATTTTAATGCACATTTCGTTTTCCTCTCCTCAACCAATGACAATTACGGTAAAGACTGACCTGTGTAACATTAGCTTTTTTTTTTTCCTTTAACTTGATAATGGCTTCAAACTGTATTAATCTACAAAACATGAAACATGGACATTTCCCTGATGGTTGAGGTGCCGTTAACAAGAAAAATATACTCTCGTTGTTAAAAACGCTGCGCATCAGATGCTCGTGTGGTTGGTGGCGAGCTCTTTAGCAGGCAGCATGAACACAGTGGAAAGTCTGTGCTTCAATCAGTCAATTGCTCTGATGGGAATTGTGCAAACTCGGGAAACACACAGCCAGACATTGTTATTGTTTCGATGCAGATGTCTGTCCGCGCTACGTCATTGTCTACTTGCTGTGGAAAGCCAGTGTGACTCAAAGCTGCGGAGGCAACGATGGAACAGTTCTTGTGTTTTGTGGTACATGTCTAAGCTTCCAAAAGGTAAACCGCATGCACCTCTGCTGATTATCGATTATTTGAACATGCATGATTAAATTAAAAAAAGAACAGGCTCATTTTAATCGGTGATGAATGCGCATGATCCAACTGACTCAGCTTGGTGCTTCTGATTTTTGACCAGACTTTTGTGTCTTCAAAGGCAGTCTGGTTTCAGTCCGACGGCCTTCATGCGCTCCTCTCATCAGACATTTAACACCAGTGCATGGATCTGCTCACAGGCAGATCAGTCAAAAAAAAACCCAAAAAACACAGCCCTTGATTGTGCAGAACAGTGTAGTGGCAGCCTCCCCCCCCCCAAAAAAAATTAGAATGAGCTGTGAGACGATAACTATCATGATATGGAGGAAGAAAATTGACCACTAACAATCAAGTGATTCATCTAAAAAAAACAAACTCTGCAAATATCTGACTAGCTGTGGACTACAAATTAGATTCAGCTTTCTTACGCCAGGCAGCACAACATCACAGACACATAATGTTATTTGGCTACAAGCTAGAATTTCATTTCTTCAAGGTGGGATTCTGGTTGATTTGTAACAACAGCCAGACAAATCAGAAAAAAATACATATGTATATTAGTAAAAAATAAATAAGCATTAATTATACCCCTGCATGTTAGCATTAACAAAACAAAGTTTAATGGAACGTCTCACACGAGACTGTCTCTAAATTAATTTGACAATTTGTAAATAAAGTGAATGAACGGGCTTAGATATGTATGTTAGCTTACACCTCTGTCTGGAAATTATTTCAAATTGGAGCTCTTCTCATGGTTGGATCTATTTCAAGAGTGATTTTAAAAAGAGCCAAATAACAGAATGAATGAAAAGTAAAAAAACAAATCAAACAAAAAAAAAAAACAGTTTACTATGTCTAAATACTATTAAAGGGATAATGCTCTAAGTTTTTGTCCAGAAAAAGAAAAAGACATTAGAACAATGTTTGGCTAATTTTCAAAGGCATTGCATTTGCTTGTTAGCAGTGCATTTTTTACATGTAGCCATTAAAGGTTCATTTTAACGACCCAACTACTGACACTTCTACTTGTCTTCCATCATGGCGAATAAGAGGTGAGAAAGGTGAGACCCAGAACAGGCAGCTGTGTCATGAAGGCTCAGAGGATTTACACACAGATGCTCTCATCACCAGGCTACAGTTCAGGTTGAGGTTACGACAAGAATGTTCTTCTACCACAAGCAACAAACTCAAATGTATCAAACTGATGGGACCTTTACTCCACATCGACACGGAGCTTGTGGTCATACTGGCAAAGGGCGCGCCCTTTAAGGGGTTTCTGGTCCAACATTCACCCTCAAGGTGAGCGATCATGTACAAACTACACATACAATACAATAAAATGAACATCATGGAATGAAACTATGATTTAAATGGATCTCTGGGAGAAAGTAAAATATTAGACTGTGTGCAGGATAAAAGAATAATACAGTCTCATGTCTTCTCAAAAACAGCAGGAGTGTGCGTTGAAGCTAACGTGCTCCATCAGTCTGGCTCAGGGGTGTCTCCAGCCAGGTCAGGCAGCGTCTTCTTCTGCTTGTATATGAACGTCAACAAGAAGAGCGCAATGTCATGTGAACACCAGTAGCCTGTGTGTGACGTCACCGCCGACAAGTAGCGACTTTCCACCAGACCTTCTCGAAGCTCAAAGTCCATGCGCCGCTCCAGCTCCACTGCAGAAGCAAGCGGAGATGTTACAACTGACAGAATTAACCCTTTAACTCCAAGGGTATCTCCGGTGACACATTTGTGTTAGTGCACTTTGGAGTACTGTAATCACGCAACTATTTACGCACTCAGAAAACAGTTCCTGAAAGCTGAGAAGTTGCACTTCACAGCCAAGATGCCAGAGAATCATGACTATAATGACAGCAACATAACTGTGAAGTGCAATTTCTCAGCTCTCAGGATGCGGATGGATTGTTTCCTCTTCTCTGAGTGTCTGTCCATGTCTGCAGACTGGGCAGGGGAACCTTGTGCAACATTTTCCGATCGCATAATTACAGTACTCTAAAGTGCACTAGCACGGATGTATCGCCGGCGATACCCCAGCAGATAAACATATCTTGTGCAGAGAAGTTGAGGCATCCGACTCACGTGATGAGTCAGCAATGGGCGAGGTGGGTCGGACCATGGTGGAGAGGCCGTAGGCCGACTGGCTTTCTGTTCGCTTCTGCTCCTCCTCTTCCGTGTTGGCCCCTCCCTCTAGTCCTAAAGACACGGAGGGCTGGCTGTTGGAGCGCGAGAAGCGCGAGAAGAGAATGCCTCCTATGCCCTTTCCTATGCTGGCGGCCCCTAAAGCGAGGAAGAGGAAGACTGATGTTGGACAGGTGGATTGTAGTTTAGATCAGACTGTCCTCACTAGTTACACACTAATGGGGCTTTTCCACCACATGGTTCCAGCACAGCTCAACTCGGCTCTATCCGGTGTTTTCACTGGCGATAGTACCTGGTACTTTTTTTTCGTATGACCTCTGTCGAGGTTCCAAGTGAGCCAAGCTGACACTAAGGGTGACGTCACAGAATGCCGGCCTCTGACTGGTCACTACAGACTGAGGGCCATCCCATACTCTACCTTTGACACAGGAGTCTACCGTCAGTTCTACCACCACAAGTGTTTCAGTTCTTTACTCCTCATCACGTACTCATTGAACATGTCTGATGTGGGCAAAAGACACACTATAGTCCGTCAATGAAGCACAGCACGTCTTAGCTCACTTGGCGCGTCGCAGGAGGAGGAAACAAAAAGAGTACCAGGTACTGTGTGTTATGATCATTTGTTTAAACTTTGTCTTAGTGAGGATTCATGATTGCATTGTTGTTTTTTAGCTATCCTGATGTTGTTTCAAAGGGCACATTGTTCTTGAGATAATTGTTGGTGCGTACGCCTTGAAGACTATTAGTATCTGTACAGCATGTTTTCTTATGATAGTCACACACTACATAAAAGATTATTGAACTACTCTGACACTGTATTCATTGTGTTACACAACACTGAGTACATTTACTTTTATTTGAAGAAGCTGTCTCTGATCTTTTCCATCAAGAGTCTAATCATCAAGAATTGTTTTGACACTATCCTTGGTAGAAACCCAAAAAAGTCCTGCTGGAACCGTGTGGGGGGGAAAGGGGCAGAAGAGAGCTTTCAGGTGTGACACTGTCTCACCCAGGATGCTGGCCTTGCCCAAATTGGTGATGGACTCCCCATAGTGCCGTCTGACGAGGACCGGAGACGTGCTCGGACTGGGGATACTCTCTGTGTCCGATGTCGGGTCTTTGACCGGGTTCAGGAAGGTCAGCTGGAGCTCATCGTAGGGCGTGGGGTTCGTGGCGCTACACCTGATGGCGCACATCGGACAACTTCAAATCCAAGCTGCACTTACGTAAACAACGACTGTAGATCAGATTCAGCTTCCTACCAGTGTATTTGAACCGGGGCGATGTTGCTGTAATGTTTGAGGATCAGCGGCTCCAGTCTGTATGCCTGAAAAGAGCAATTTGATTGATCATAGTTTCAGGGTGACTAATGACATCACAAATTTGGACATCGCTGTATAAATCCCTACATGTACTGATTTTTCTCTCAGGAAATATGCAAGAAAACAGTGTGTCTAGATTGATTCTTATTAATCAATTAAGTTAAGTCCAAGCAAGTGTCTCTTTTAATTATTTGGACACGAGTCTGTGGTTAGGAGCCTGTCAGAGAGCCTTATGGCACCACGACTGCAGACCAGCACTGGTTGAAATAAGGACTGGGAGGACACTGACCACTGGGTCTGTTGGGTGGAAGACGTTGAAGAGTCTGCTGCAGATGGAGGTGGGCAGGATGTGGTCCTGATGGCAGCTGGTACCAGGCCGGATCCCTCTCAAGGCCAAGAACACGGCCAGTGGAGAACCCATGCAGAAGAAGTTCTCCACCTGGCAGAGAAGAACACCACACGCATGTTGTGAGTAGGAATCATTTGGTGGAACAGTCAGCTATCTCATCAGTCTAAAGTGGTTACATGTGCTGCAGGTTGTTGTTTGACATCCTACCTTGAATTTAAGTGCGGGAGGTGCTGAAGGTTTAGAGGCTTCAAGTGTTTGGAGTTGATTTTCCAGCTCTCGTAACCTAATGGGAAGGAACATGAGGAACCACAACCAGATAGTCAGTTCAAGTCTAACGCTCTGATCCAAACACTGAGACAACACAGACTGGCCACTGAGTGGTGTAAGTGAGCCGTATGAAAGGCCTTGCCACTTCTTGAATATTTCATGACATGAAGCTCTGGTTGTTCATAAACACAACTGGCTCCTTGGTTTTCTGTGTTTTTTAAGAGTAATTTTGTTTGTTCCTATGAATATTCTTTGACGTCCATCTCACATGTTAAGTCTATTTATATCAAGACAGAGCCAAGTTATCACATCCAGCAGAACATCTTATCTGTTGTGTTCCTGCAGAACAATCACAGCACCATCATATGTGTCTGAGCGTAGAGGTCTGAATCAGGACTGTGATAGTATTAATCCTTCTGCCAGTGAACTTGAAGTGGAACCTCAGATTCGGTAGAAGCTCAAATAAATCTAATGCATCATTTAAGAGTTTTTTTCTTCCGGACAGACATGAGCTGTAGGAGATGTTTCTGCTTCTGAGGAAGACTGAGGATTCAGTTGAAAATGATCAAGCAAACCTCTCTTATGCCTTACTTGTCTGCATAGAACAAAAAAGATCTAGTAGATGAAGCCCAGCTAAAACCAGGGGCTACCGCACCGATTCCTAGTGTGCCGCAGCTGCTCGAGAAGATGTCTCTCTTCGTAAGCCATCCAGTGCAGGTCCAGCTCCTCTTCCACAGCGCGGTGCTCCTGCAGACAGAAGCGAACAGGATCCCAGCCCGTCATGATGTCGTAGGTGATGACGCAGCCCAGGGAGTGAGACACAATGGAGACTTTGCCTTTCCGCTCCTCAAACTCAGGGTTTCGCAAGCAAAACAGTGTGTAGAGTCTGTTTAGCTCTAACGTAAGTCCCTTGGTGATCTACCGAGACCGGGAGACAGAGAAGAGACAGAGAAGATGAAAACAGTGTGAACACAGAAACTTTTTTTATTTCTGGAAGTGTGATTCCCACCTCATCCCGATAAAGGGGGCTGTTGTAGTACATGATGTCCATGGCACTGCTGTTGAGAAGGTCTCTCAGTCCTCTTACTTTGTCTGGTGTTATTGAGTCCACAGTATCTGCAGGAATTAATCATCATAATCACAGTACAGATGAGTTTAATGTCACAGAGCTGACTGTATTCACCAACTGTGACCTTTCATCCTGTGACAACTAGAAATGCCACGATTATAGATTTTCCAAGTGCGATTATCAAAAATATTATGGAAATAATCCTC
This sequence comes from Aeoliscus strigatus, assembly GCA_901007665.1. NCBI lineage: Eukaryota > Metazoa > Chordata > Actinopteri > Syngnathiformes > Centriscidae > Aeoliscus > Aeoliscus strigatus. The sequence goes on from CAAKHB010001494.1 coordinate 43,447, forward strand.
ACAATTATCTGTAATCAAGAGGGAAACTAACATTTTCATTTCATTTCTAAGTAACAAGTAAACCTAGTAAAAGAAACCTCCAACATTCGGAGGAGTTGCTCAGCTTGGATCTGACTGTCGCTTCACATCCTTTCTGTTAACTGTTACCTGAACTCTCATCAATAATTTATTCCACAGGAGCTGAGTAGACAGACTGAAAACCTGCTTTGTTCGCAGAGAGGGGTGTGTGTGTGTGTGTGTGTGTGGGGGGGGGGGGTGACAGGACCGACAAAGGAAACATTCCGTTGAGCTTACATGTGTTTTGTGCTCAGTACAATCACAAACCTCCGTCCAGAGCCAGCTTTGAGCGCCACTCCACAGGCAGGAACTCCACATGCTCATCATTGTGCTCTGAAAAGTGCTTCTCCTCCATCTTCCTCACACCTTCTCTCAGCCTGATGACATGAAGGAGAACATACAACCTGAATTCAGGAAGATGTACATACACATTTATAGACCCCAACCTGTCCACTTGCGATTTTTCAAATCGAAAAAATATGTAAAAACAAAGTCAGTGTTTGTGTCAACTGAACTATTCAATAATGTGGCTCCAAGGGGACCAGACCGCTCAGGACCTCTGTGTTTGCATTTTTATGGACTTAAACAAGCATTAGGTGGAGAAGAATGACGCAGGCTGATGCAGCAGCTTCACTCATGGGGTACGGTTTTACCGCTGCCGTACGACTACGTGTATTGTATTGTGGTGTACAACAAACGTTTCCTCACGTCATTTCATCACTAAAGTGGCAGCTCTTGAGGGTGCATCGATCCACTTTTCAGCAGCTTGAGTGAACTCAGCACTACATTTTCGCATACTCATTCAGTGTGAACACACTTGCGTACTTAAATGCTCAGTTTAAGTATGGAAATACACAAGACAAAACATGAGGGTTGACACGGTTAAATGTGTCTAAGAGAGTGTTTGCATGCAGCAAATTTTGCAGCAAATTGGACAATTAGTGGCTTTGACATACTGATGTTTGCTGGAATACATAAAGGTATGGAGAGCGAGTGAGATGACATAAAAGGAAAGACCGAACTGAAATTAAGGCTCGGAACAAAGGGCAAAAAAAAAAAAAAAAAAGAAAGGAACTGGCGAGACATGTCAGGTTGATGTGTTTCCTCTTGGCTGAGAAAGGTGTATGTGCTGTAATCCACAGAGAGCTGCGAGTGAGGCTTAAAGCGCTCTGCAGCTTGACTTGGTCTACTTTACCTGCTTAGCTGGACTAAGCTGCAGGCGGCGGCCTGACTAACTTTGCGACACACAGACACACATGTTCAACGGGGTCATTGAGGATCAGTGTTAATAAAACAGAAATGAAAGAAACATTAAAGCGGAATGAAACTGAGAGTTAGTGTTGGTCTGGAATCAGGAGGATTCGATTTGGATAGCGTGTGTGAAAACATGGCAGGAATTGTTCCTTGAGTATCAACAGGCTCAAAACATGAGAGGAGGAATCAAACGAAGCTAATGATGCATGAAACTCACATTCCAGTGTTTTTAATAATGCGTCCCTGGTCCATCTTCTGTCCAATCCCATGGACCACAAAGACGATGTGCGTAGTCTGAGGGGGTCTGTCCTCTGGGGAGGCATCTTCAACATAACCTCTATGGAGCCGTGTTCCACTACTGGAGGCTAGAAGAGAAGAACATGGCTCAATCAAATCTGTTCACGCAGAGGTCAAACATATCAGAGATGGCGTTTAAGTAACGCGCTATTCTGGGCGAGACCTGCTGGCCTTCTTGTTGTGATTGCGGCTCTGGCAGCAGATGTAATGTGACTGAGTGTGTGTCCTGATTTAGAATCTACAGTCTAGTCCGCTCGTGCTGCGGGCTTGGTGACAAGAGCCAATGAAACTGGCGGCTGTCTGGGTGGCACATCATAACAAAATGACGCAAACATCTCAGCTGAGGTCAAACCGCAAGTCTTCGATGTCACACTGAGCCTCAAATCTGACGCAGAAGAAGAAAAACACTGAAACACAATGTGTTTATGCTGTTCTGCACATGATTGTGTGTGATGTGTTTACTGACAGTTTAATCCAAGACAATCATGAAAACATTGACCTTCCTGGAGGGGTTAAAAAGTGATTTATATGCTGCAAGATGGTCCAAATGGTAGGGCTATTTTTTGTCGAAATAAGGATGTCGGTCGTCTCCCTTCTGCTTCTGATAAGGTGTAACTCTTCCTTTTGGATGACATTTACCTTCCATCTAAAGAAAAATCTATGACACGGCAATGACGTATGTATCCTATGATACTGGTTGAGTGAAGACATGGTAACAACTGCTCTGGTTCTGTGACTGTTCTGCACATTAACTGCTTCAAAATAATACAAATTATTTAAATAAAACATGGAACATTGAAATTTAAGTAATAACTTTACTGGTATATTTACATTTTAGTTAGATTTTTACATTTTAGTTATAGTTATATCGACCTTATAAAATGGAAAGATAAAGACAGACCTTTGGAGAAGCCCAGTTTCTGTGTGACAGTGCGAGCAATTTTTGACGTGGTGGCATCGCTGTAGAGGTAGACCTCATCCACACTGTGCCAATCAACGTGGGTCCGACTGAGCTTCAGACTGTGGATGGCTGCGAGGGGGTAGGGGGAAAAGGCAATGAGGAGTGAGTAGATGAGGAGAGGGAAGGAAGGAGGACAATGGCATGGTGGGAGAGGTTTGGCAAAGAGACAGAGAAATCACCGGAGGAGGAGGAATACAAGGTTGTGACCGCATGTTCAGGGGACAAGGGAGGGAAACGACATTGAAGACAGATTACAAACACTCTCCAATGTGCCACAAGATCAATCCATTCAAAGAGCTTAATCGAATGCAGTGAGGAGCATTCATCAGGGGTTGGAATGAAAAAAAAACAAAAAACACGTCAGACTATGCAGCTCCATGAGTGCATATCTCAGCTCTTTCTTGTCTATCCTGCTCTTACATCATCAGTCTGATTTGACTGAGAGTACTGATGTGTGTGATGTGTGTGATGTGTGTGATGTGTGTGATATTGGAGCAGTGACTAGAGCAAGTAAGAGTGAGTGCCGGTGTAGCTACACAGGAGCTAGGAGCGATACATGAGAGCTGCTTGACTTCAGTTTGCCCCTGCAGCATGTCCTTTAGCTGCCCTAAGCAGGCAAGTCCATCGAGAAGAGATTGGTGGAAGTCATTGGCGCCGGTCCAGTGCACAGTCACGGCGCTTTGCACTGCTCTGCACCGATGGAGAATTAAAACCCTGAAGACGTGGATAAAGTACTTAGAGAACTGGTTCACCTTGTTCTACTGGTGGTTACCTCACTGGTGTATTTGCCCATGTTTTTGCCCATATCTATTTAATTATCTTTGCATATCAGGTTTCCTGTAAAGTAACACTGCTTTAAATTTGAATAGGAAATAAATAAATCTAATGCAAAGAAACAATGCAAATGCAAAGTATTCAGTGTTCCAGACAAGTTCTTTTTTGCTAGATTGACAAACACTGATGTAAAATAAAATGACTATTCAGTGAATAAAATAACAAAATAATGGGAACACCTCTTCATACAAGCAGCAGAAGTAGTTGTATTATTTTCTGATTTTTTTTTTTATTCCTTGAGGTCAGACTTTGTTACGTTGCTCTTAAAAACTTCCCATGTGAATGAATCAAATCCAACATTTATCTGCATAAACTGCGTGTTTGTAAACCTCTTAGTGAAATGAAGCCTTGATGGGAGGCTAACTGCTTCATTGGATAAGCATGACCAGCGGGCTGGGTGTCAGTCCGAGCAGATGTGCATCTTCTCTGGGCTTCATCTGCTTTTAGATCAGTGTGTGTTTCTTGGAATTCACCGGACATTTGAAATACTTTGTCTCGACCAGTAAAAACAATGAAGCCATCTCAGGTGTTGGTCAAAATACATATACATGCTCACCAGTGCACTAAGAGGGATCAATGAAAATACCTCAGTTACATATTTATTAACACTTCAAACAGTATTAAATCACTCAGCAAGAAAAGGAATGTCTGCTGCGGCACACAACACAACACCACTCTATGGCAGCAGTAGCCAAGAGGGGAAATCTACTCTTCTAAGAAGAGTGCCTTTCACCGTCATAGTTAGGCTTCACCTCCAACAGCGTCAGGTGGCTTCCTTTCATTATTTACCTCATGCAATCAGATGTGAAGAAAAGGGTCCTACCAGGGTGCATGAAGCCACTTAAGACTGTTAGGGTGGAGTCTGGAGCCGGGTCCATGTAAAACAGGAGGGAAAATCGTGTACTCCAGGTAGCTGGGTCAAGAATGTTGGTTTCTTGGGACATAATAGTGAAATGTAGCCAATGGCGAGATGGAAAGGGATTGTTACGAGGACACTTCCTGTTTTACAATGAAAGGCAATACGTTGTAAAAGGAAGGGGGAGGATCAAGGTTTTTGAGGAGCTGGCAGTCAACCAAGTAAGGCTAAAGAGTTCACCGAGTTCTAAGACCATTATAATTATTGTCCACTGGGGGGACACAGTAAAGAAGAAGACTAAGAAGTTGAAGGCAGAAGGTGAATGGTGTGACAGAAGGGTGGGGAGAAACTGGACAGGCTGTGGAAGTGACAGATACAGATCTGTTGCTGTGACTTTTATTTTCTGCACAGGAGTGACAAGACACTAATATAGTCTAGGTTTGGTGAAGGCCCGGCAAACATGTCAAGCTGCATCCCTCCGTCATCCAGAGAGGAGACAATTCTACTTTAGATTCGAGTTTCGTGTCACTTCCCTCTGGGTTTGACTCTGATGTGAGGAAACAGACCCAGAAACCTGCCTGTTTAGCATTTTGGTTGAGGGTCAGCACATGAATAACTAGGACACTGATGGACCTCTAAGAGGCCGAATCTATACAGCATGTTCGAGGGCTATAGTAAAGGGCCACAATGGCTGCTCTGTTCAAGCTCATCTCGCTCTGAACAGAGAGCTTTGTTCGTTGCCCTAAGAAGCAGAGCTGGTAACTGTGGTTCATTAATGATAGAGTCATACTGCCAGAAGGGACGAGAGTACAGAGAGGAAGCAATGAGAGAGGAAGGGCTGGCGGGGATGAACGAACAGGGGCAGAGAGTAGGTGAGGGAGCAGCTTCTCTGTTCCAGATCCACTGGTTCAATGGGTCCCCCCCTCATAGTTGTGAGAAGCAGGTTGTCTACGTACTAAACCAGCAAGAAGATAAGAGGCAGATACACAGGATTCCTCAAAAAGCAGCAACAGCAGTCGCAATGATCTCTGGGTCACAGCACAAAGGGGAGACTTTCTAGAAACTAGGCCCAGTTAAGTTTGCACTGACAGAGACAACAGTGAAAATCCACTTGGACAAAACTATTCCTAACTGAGCCTAGCTCTAAATTTTCAGGTCTGAACCACAAAAGAAAAGGGGAATAAAGTTCCAAAGAGAACTAACTACGAGGGAGCTAGTAACTATCATACAGAAGTTAAAAAAAAGGTATTTTACAGTACCTTGGCAACGTTTGCGCTTGTGACATGACGTTTTAGCACTCGTCTGATATCCACTCCATTTGAACAGAAAGGGGAAGTAGAAAGGGGGCAGGTGGGAGAAAACTAACAACCAAAAAGAGAGTGAGTCTTTAACCCTTTAACGCTGGCGTCAGTCACACTGGCTTCCACACTCATCACTCTCCATCTACCAAGCAGCGCTATGATCGAGCAGCTCCAAAGTCAGAACCTCTTAGCATGAAAATGAAATAATGAGACACATCTTCCACTAACACAGATCAACATAAAGACAGAAAACATGATAGCACCATGGTACTTGTCTATAATAATTAGATCACATTTCTGTTTAGTAATTACAATAACTTACAGGATTTTTTATATGAGGACAGGATTTGAATTCCAAATTAAAAATCACTTTTTCTTCAGTGTCACCCTTGTCTGTAAATACAATAAAATAATATGTCTAAATGAAGCATTCCCCCCCCCTTGAACATTCATAAAAGAAACCTAATTGTACATACCTTTCTTAAAATAAGCATAGCTCAGTGTTTCCCCTACTATTATACCATTTGGGGAAAAAATGGGAAATAATTTTCACACAGTTGCTTAAATTGGAAATTGGACCTATCCAACACTGAAAATCACCACGTTCAATCTCTATGTAAAGAAACACTTGTGTTTATTCAGTGGAAATAGACTAAAAAAAGGGGTTGGAGACACTTAAGGTGATGTTTTTTTTTAAATACAAACAATACACTTATTATCACAAGTGTGAAAATGGTGGTCGGATGTACAGGAATGGCTAGGGGAAACACTGCAGCTAGATCTTGGGTTGTATCTGTGCATCTAGGGTCTGTGATGAACGGTGTGATCTGCCTCATGCTGCTGGCTGAAACGAGCTCCACGTGAATGTACGCAAACAAATGCTCAGGCCTCGCCTCCCTCTAAATACCATGTTGTGCCGACAGATTACCCATCTGATTTTCCTTTCAGGCTTGACAACTGGGACACACCCTACAGTTTCCACCGTCTCACTGCTCTGCAGCCTCAGTATCTGAAATATAACTGCCTACTGTAAATGTCAAATGTATTCCTTTATACAATGATCTACTCGTTTGAGGAACTTCATATGTTACAGATTCTCACCTATTAGTGCGCCATCGGTTAGTTTATTACTATAATCAGGGCGAGGAAGAGCTTCTGGTCTTTTAGTAATAAATACTGGTTAACTGAAGCAGAGCTGCTGCTTTGTCTGGAAAGACAAGGACATGTACTTTATGTACCTGGTAGAAGTCCTACCCACACTGTGATATTATTACACCTGCATAGCATGCTGTTGTGCTTAACGTATATTCAGCTCAACTGACCTTTACTCTCAGCTAGCGACTGCAGCACAAGGAGAGGAGCGGGCAGAAAGAAAACAGAAAGCGATAGGGAGGTGGAGACAGTCAAGTGATAACAGAGGAAACGAATGTACTGCATCACTGTCAGAGCTCATCTCTCCTTCTCTTTATGATTCTCCTATCATGATGGAATGCAAGCTACTGGTGTTTAATGTCTCTTTGTGATTGATATTGCTAGTTAGTTCCAAGGCTACGTGTATCAAACAGGAGCAAGGATGAAATTATAGGATCCTTCACTTTATCGCTACACGGTGGGTAACGTTATTACCGCTGTAGTAATACGCCTTAAAATTTCAGTGTGAGAAAAGAGCTGTCAGCCAGCAGAAATAGTAGCAAGAAGTACGTGCAAAGAACACTGGCCAACCTATTGTAATCACTTCCCTCTGCTGTGCTGATGGTTTTATTTATAGACCTTAATTTATTCAGGATAGTGGGGTGTGCCATTACATGTCAGACACAGCTACTTAATCAATGTCTGACTTGTTACTAATAAGGCTTAATTTGGCAGTGAATATTAGTCAACAAGTGCAAGTGGTCAGAATTACAGGAAATGGCAATAATATGATTTGATATGGTTTAATCGCTAAATGACTGAGGCATTACACGATTACTACTTGTACTGCGGGGACTGATCCAACCACTAATTATACAAAACAAAATTATACAAAATTCATTCATGTTCATTACTATAATGGCCTTGGTGGAGGTTCACAATGTCCAGGTGCCCTTGCTGTCATGCATGTTTCTGTCAGTAACTTTTTCTAATACAGACTAAATGTCTCCTCACTCTCAACAGGCGATGCATCTGTTTTTTTCCCCTTTCTTCATGGTTTACGTGCCACATTTGCACACCCACACAATCGATGTCTTCAGGAGACTGCTGAATCAAAGCTGAACCTCTTATTGCCTCTCACAGCTAAAGCCTGCAAATGTTTCACTGGCAATTTGACAGACGGAATGTATGTTTTGCACCTGCTTTTTACTCAGAGGATGAACAATGAATAAAAACTGTGGGAGCAAGAGTGGAGGTGCCGGTTCCACTCATTTCCCTCTACTGTGCATTAATAACCCAGCAGGCAGGGCTTTTTCAACAACAATGCTTCCCTTGATTTGTTGTAAGGGGATGACTCAACATTTGAAAGGAATGCAACGCTAATAAGCAGCACAACATCATTTCCTGTCCTCATTATTCAAACTAAGTTTGTTTAACTACTGAACAAAAAGTCACAGACAAGCGAAATGAAACTGAAAATAACCTAATTATTTCATTATGCCTTAAGAGTATGGTAGCACACAAAGCAAGATATCGGATTCAGGTTGGTGTACATTCCTACAGTGCTCTTATCTCATTTTTAAGGTTTTAGAAATGCCCATCCCAAACACTCACCATCTTTGCTATCGACGGTCCTGACGACCAAATCCGTCTCAAAAGTGTCCTGCATCTGTTGCCCACGGAAATGGTTCAGGTGCTGCTGTTCAATGAGGTCACTCTCTTCTTCCTCTAAAGGGAGCCAGGTAGCATCAATGAACCACTGGCCTCTCATCACTGGTATATGGTCTTGTTCTGTAAAGTCAGAGCAGTGTTGAAAAATGACATCATTGCAAAGAGACAGCTTGGACCTTATAGAGCTCTGATAGAACATGTGTTTTTGATTTTGATGCTGCATTCGTGTTCTTCGAGGTAGTAATAATTGTTTTTCCTGAATTCACGCCATTCTCTCTCGTCCCAGATTGTGTCTGATATGCCGATGTAATTAAACTCTGGCAAATCCAGAGGGGCAAGTCTCAGTGGTTTATGGAGCAAGGTCAGTTCTGATTACAGTCTTCTCTTATGCATAACTGTTCCTCTAATGGTGAATAAAAGGGTCATAATGGGTAGAGAAAAATGCAGAAAAAGCACAAATTGATTTTATTCTAAGGGTCTGATTTGCTCATTTTCACTTGCCATAAAACACATTAGCACCATTTCATTGACTGTGACTACAACGAGTCACAGACTGTTATGAAAGAAAAAAACAAGCCATGCAGTGGTGGGCCTCACAGAAAACACATTTGTTAAGGTGGTTCATGTGTGGTCAGATAAGATAAGTCTTTGCACAGCCACCCACTACACTTGGCAGCTAAGTCACTAAGTACTGGCTAAGTGAGATGTGCATGGCAGAAATCAAAACCTGTTAGTGATGCACAGGAGTGTGAGAAATGACAGTACAGACTTGTACTTCAGGATACTTACGCTTCCAGTAAATAGGATAGCATTCCCTCTCTCGGATATCCACCTCGTAGAGTCCTCCCCGGACACAAACGGACTCTACGTAGACTTCAGTGCTGTCAGGGTCCCTGTACTCTGGGTACAGGTCGGGTGTGTCCAGAGACCGCCGGCCTCCTTCCTGCACGCCGCCGGTCCTAACCGGTCCTCCACCGTTCAGCGCTTTGCTCTCCACGCCGTTGTTCCCGGACTCCCCCCGTGTGACTGTCACTCCAGGGTTCACCCCGCAATATTTACGAAACATAAGCTCAATTTTCAACGAGTCGTGCCCCACAAAGGGCTTCCAAGTTTTCTTGTCCTCTTTGTAAAACCACCGCACCTCCTCCGGCCCGAGCTCCGTGACCACATCGTTGAAGCGGTGTCTGGAGCTATTGGACCGGGACCTTTTTCTCCTCTCGAACAACGGACCCGCGTTGTTCCCATCGTTGTCGGTGCACTCCAACTGCCTGCTGTCGATGAAGACGGACGAGGAGCTCAGGTCCAACAGCAAGCCGCTCTGGGTGTCGTGCTGTCTGTCGTGTAGAAGCGGCAGGTGTCCGTCCAGACCGGGCTGGATTGACGACATCCCCGCCTGAACGGTGTCGTCCATTGGGCTCATCTCGTGATAGCACTTGAACACATCGCCTCCCAAATCCCACTCTTCGTTGTTGTTGGTGGTGTTAATGCCGATTTGGGGACCTTTAGAATTACATGTGGAGTTTTTTGTCCCAATATCTAAACTACTCATTATTAGTTAGCTCCACAGAGCTATGTCACAACTAGAAGAAGCAACATGCCCATTGAGAGTGTCTAATAATGTCGAACACAGACAAGCACCCTGGGCGCAACGAGAGAAGACCGACTAACACCGGTGCTCGGAAAAGGGATCCGAAATCGGGGCAGCATTTCCGTTGAACCACTGCTTCAAAGGTGGCTTGTTTGGTGCTCAAAAAGTCACGTGACCGATGGCGTAAGAAGCCGTAAGTGCTCTCGGTAGCCTGCGTGAGTCACGTGACTGGCTCGTACCAGACGATACTGCTTCAACAGCAAAGCAACATCTACCGTAAGTACACCTGCCTCACCGGCACAGTGTGTGAGCGTGTGTTCTCAAAAGTTGTCAGCTCCGTCCAAACACAGCACAAAGATGTTGTTCCTCAATAAAAACCTTTGAATCCCCATACCGCGTACATGGTCACACCCTGTCCACACCTTGCCATCATATCTCTGCCACCTACTGCACTTCAGTGGTCACCAAAGTCTTTACAGAAATAATTTACATCATTCAGACAAACAAGCTACACTCGTTACATGATTAAGAAATGTCTTCGCTGTATCCTACTCCGCCGTTAGCTGCCACTGAATCGAAGCATTGACATGAATGATACACCTGATGATACACTGCTTCTTTTGAACACTAATAGCAACGTCGGCTAGCTACTAATCTAGCAAGCTAACTGTGGCTAATGAAGCCGGCTGGAGAACTCCGTGGCTAGCTTATTAGCAAAGCTCCAAGCAGCAAACCGACGGGCTGTCTTTTCAGCACTCATCTACAAAAACACACGCTATTGCCGGCGAGCCGTTTTGGTCCAGTTTAAGAGATTTGTCGTCACCTTACTTGAGTGCCACGAGTCTGTATGCAGCCTCAAATTCATTCTCTCCCCAAACATGTCTGACGTACGGCCAGTACTTCTCCAGCTTTGCTGTGTCCGTGTGTGTGTGTCATGACAGCTGACGCTCAGATCACAGGATCCGCTTGTGAACGCGCACGTACAAAGTGCGCGAACGTGACTACAATCGGCTGGTCCGCCACACGAACTGCATTCCTCTTCCTGTGCAGTAGATGGCGACACACAGCCAGAAATGTTTATCATCGGCCTCTATTGTCTACAACCTGCAATGATTGGATTCTCCGCTGAAGTGCAGCAAAGACCTACAAAAAGGTCTTTGGGTAACTGCTCCTAGAACTTATAAGTTTCATATAGGTTTACAAAAGAAAACTCTCTATACCTGAGTACTAGAGAAGAAAGCAACATTTCGTACATACTGTCAAAATATCAGTCATTGCAGGTAAATGTTATATGAAACACATATTATATATAACTATATATTAATTGTAAATATAATACAAAAGCCTCTCTGCAGCCAAAACACACCTTTAACATATCTTCCTGAATTAAGTCATTCATACATTATGTGACGAACTGGTGCTTTTACATCTCTTTCTGTGAGTGTGTTCAATCTCTGCCGTGTCCATATGCATGTGCCTGTATATTTTTTCCTACAATTACTTGTGTTTGCATAATGTTTATTTTGCGTAGTGCTATTTGTGTGTTTACTGCTAGTCCAGGTGATCCTGGGGCCATGGTGTGGTGTATGGGGAGCGATGGAGGCCAAGGCAGCTGTATTTGGAATAAACAGACATTACCCTGCTGTGTTCTAATTTACTGCAGAGTGGGAATTAAACTTTAGACTCGTCCCGCCCCTCTGCAGTTGAATACTCTACACTTCTGGCCATCAACAACCACTTGCACAATGTGCTTTAATAAAGTGTTACTCCACCCTAAATCAACTTTTTTTGAATCAAATTCTCACCCCCTGCAAGTGTTCACAAAGACACAACTTCCAGGGGAGTGCTTGGCTTTATGGTCAGAGCAGAATGTGGGAAACTGCAAGCAAAAAAACAAAAAAAAAACAGACTGAACACACTGAAGTGACTGTGTGTGTGTGTGTGTGTGTGTGTGTGTCTGTGTGTGTGTCTGTGTGTACTGTTTAAAAGTGAATTGTGCTGCACAAGTGGTTCAAGAGATTTGTGCGTTGTTTTGATGATTCTCCACCACAAAGTTTGGTCACTGTTTAAAACGACAACAGCCACTGATTGACGTGAGGAGAAAAAGTGCCACCATTTCAACTTTCATTCTCTGGCAGACTGTGTGAAACTTTGCAGAATGACATATTAAATCACATCAGCAGCTCTTAACAATCCACTGGCGACACAAAAAATGTACATTAAAGCTGTAAATAGTACCATGGACGTCAGAGTTCAAAATTCACGTTATTATTGTCAAATATTTATTAGTTTCCGTGGGGGACTGTTTTGCAGTCCCGGTCTGCTCAACATTAATGTTCTAATATTACTACTTTCCAGATGATAGTCATTAACGTTTGCTGTAATATTGCATAATTATAGTACAAGTCAAATTCACATTGCAGTGAGATCTCACGTGTATTAGAAGAATAATTACCAGGTTAAATATGCATTGAGATCTCGCCAAGAGCTCTCTGTCTCACAGGACATTTCCACTGGAGGATGACATGTGGCTTTCATATAAGAATTAGTCAAATTCCTCATTTCTGGCAGTCCAACTCAAACAGGTTGCCCCCCCCCCCCCCAGCTCTGATGTTTTGCAACCACCAGGCCCACCACCTGGATGAGTGGATGACAAACAAACTGCAAATTTTCTTTCCAGTAACTGACCAAATAGATATTTATAACCAGCTGGTCACCTCCCCCACCCACTGCCCCCCCATCCCTCCTCCTCCTCCTCCTCCTCCTCAGCCACGGCTGTGAGAGCTCCCTTTAAAGACCAGTTGTGTCACTTCTGGCTTTGTTCTTAAACAAAGAGAACGGCCCTTCATCTGCCCGTAATTGGGCCGACTCTTGGAATGTGCTTGATGTCTCCGCTCGGGCCACTGCCACACTAACAGACAGGCCTGAGCCGCCGGGACACGGGAGATGAATGAGCGGGAATCCGTCCACCCATCTCTGCTCCTGTCCTTATTTGTCTTTGGTTGACTTTCTCTTTTCCTCTTCCGTCTCCCCGGCATTTCATTCTAACTCCGTTTCATCCTGTCTTTGTGAACCTCTTTCTCCCGCCACCCAAAAGCTCATGGTTAATGGAGCAGTCGGCAGACTTTGACCTCATTTGGTCGCTGAGCCGCGCCACTTTGCTAAAAGGTGGGATGGTTGGAACACACTACAAGGCCAATTTGAGGTACATGTCACTCACAGTTACTTGGGTGATGGTGACCATGGGCAGATGTTTGACAGGGGATTGCAGGGTGTTTATGGCATTGTTACTAAAGGGAAACAATTTAGAGAGGTCAAATTCCACTTGCAGTGAAGGGAACATTTTGAAACAGTAGTTGGCTGGCTACCAAACCCCTGAGCCCCTAATTGTTTTCATTAATAGCAAATAATCTCAAAGTGCTTACTCAGTATTCTGGGAACCATTATGGTGTTGTGTTCGGGACATGTACATCTGGTAAATCTCGAAGGATTAGTTTGGAAATTTGTCTGTAACAATCACACAAGCCTGAGTAAAATGTTTTGGGACTTTCACTTAACAACTGCTGATATAGCTGTGGAGGTGTACCTTTTCGTGTTTAAGCAACCTTGTCCTCAGAGCCCAACCCTTTGGTGTTGGTCATGACTCATTTACTCCTGAATCCTTCACCTTTCACCCCCAGCTCCACTCACCTTGTCACTAGCTAGTTGCCCTGGATAAGTAAATACATGATGTAATGTGTGTTTTTTGCCACCCCAGAAGACCCCATCCCATTAAACTGCAGTATAGAAGATTTAGGAGGGGGGATCAGTAGGTGTGGTCAGCGGGGGTTAAATGGAGGGGGATTTTTTTGTTTTGTTTTGTTTTTAAAAAAGGCCGGTTTTGGGCAAATGTGATGGAAGGGAGGGGCGCATGCAGGTCACCAATAGGGCAGAGACGAAAGCAGAGACGTTACAGTCCTGCCTGGTTCGTCTGGGCTGATCTTCCTCCATCGCTGCAGCCTGTAGTCGTGGTCAGGCCAGCGGCTCCACCTCCCCTCCCCGACTGTCTAGTCTCCAGGTGCCAGGTGGGAGATTGGGACTGTTGACTCCAGCACACAGCAGCCGCTGCCGGGTCCTGTTGCCCATAACGATCTCCTCCAGGGCTCCCAGACCCATTGTCATTCAGACTCCGAGCTACAATTCACAAGTCTGATATCCCTCAGCGGTGGAGTCTGGTCTGGGACGGGCTGCCTGACTGCTGTCACCATGTTTGTTTGTGTGAGCGAGTGTGTATTTGTCAGGAATAATCAGCCTTTATGTGGGGTGGTATTCTAATTTCAATGTGTTCTTATAGAGGAGCCCTCATGATTAAATTCGGCTGCTCTGTGTCTCTTGAAAAACGGAAAGACATAAACGCAGCCATGATTTGCATTCGTGTGAGACACTGAAGTTCTTTCTTGTGTGCGTTTACATGTGTGTGTCTTCTGTTGCCAGGATATAGCGAGATTATCACATTTCTTGTGACCAACTAACTTTTTGAGCCAACTCCCCCCCCAGTACTTCACACTGATGCAATGATTTAAATGTAAATTCACTGACATTTGTATTCACACTATTGAAGTATTTTAATATAATTATTTTGTTATAATGAATATAATTTGACCTGTGGCTGTGGTAACATGTCTGGACATGACTGGACATGTCTGGTCGAGACAAACATGAATACAAAGCAATAAATAATAATAATAATAATAAAATAATTTAAAAACTAATATTACAAATAAATAAAAATGTGTCATCGTTTGTGTGTTGTGTTTATCCGCATGTATTTCTAGGCTTCTTTCATTATTTATTTGTTTACATTTTAAATTGAATTTTGTATGAGATGTGCTATATAAATAAAGATATATTGATTTATTATTCCGAATTTTAATCGGTAAGCTTTGGACAAATGTCAGTTAGTCACCATGACCTACTCATCTTCAGCAAAGACAGTTTATTAATTTTCAACAATTCCTTCAACACAAAACCAGTCCGATCTCACCAGACCCAAGCACACGCTGCACTTTTTTACGAGGTGGACAAGTGTGTCCACATGGTTTGTGTCTGCAGACACAACTGTTTCACTTGAGTGAGTCAGAGCACTTTATAAAGGTGATCTTCAGATGCCAGAAGTTGTCAAAAAGTGCCAAAGCTGTGCATGTTTTGATAGGCTCTCTTACGCAAGTCATAATAGACATGCTCCTTCCCAACATGTCAGAGCATCCATACATAATATGAATTCCATTTTAAGAGACAAGCAGAAAGAGGACAACATGTTAATTACAAACTGTGTAAATTATTGCTTGGGGCTGACATTAAACATTTTGAATTCGAAGTGGCATCATTCACTTTCACCTCCATGTGAAAGTAAACTTGTGGGTTAAAACAGACAGCCGTGAAGTGGAAAGTGCCAGGAAGATTAATGAGGTGTGTCTCTCCTCTCGTTCACGCTATCCGTCTCTTTATCCCTCTGTTTGCTGATGCGGGCTGTGGGTCTGGGTGCAGGTCCGTGTGTGGCGGCCCGCTGGGTTAACGTGGTCAAGTAAACACGTGGAGGAGACAGCAGGACGATGTACTTCTCACTTGACTCATTCATCGGTCCAGCTTAGAAGACCCCGATCCAAGATGGTGGCGTGCAATATTACCTGTGGGAAAAAATTGCATTTTTACAGTGGGAAAGTTCCCAGGGAATGGTAATATTCCAATTAACAGCAAATCGAGGTATAAACACCACAAACGCTGTTTGCTCTGCTCAGTCTTTTTAACCAATGATGTGAAGAGAAGCACATGTCTTAGAATTCCACTTTGACTTTGACACCAGAAACTTGGTACATCACTTGTATTTGAACCTTTTGACTTGATAGATTTCATATTCCCCCAAAGAACTTGCCACAAACGCATTTACCAAACATAATATCCCTTTATTTCCATGTTGGATCAGTCCATCAGCCACCAATCAAGTTGCGGGCTGCGAACAGAGAGAGAAGTTCTGTGGGGTATCCTGAGAGAGGCTAAAATACTAAAATACTGCATCTGTGTACTCACTTACTGCCAAATGGACTTGTGTTTTTATACAAGCTGGCGTTATAAACGTTGCGATTGTACTAAGATGTGGTCAGGTGCCAGAAGAGAGAAACATTCACTGTGTGCAGCGGGTTCTAGTTGTCAGAAATATCCCCTTCACTTTAATCTCCTTTGTCCTCTCCCTTCCCTTCCTTTCTTTTATAGAAGAGGAGCTGAGAGATGGGACCGCAAGTCCCCTCCGAGACTTGGTTCTCCATCGGTATCTGTAATGGATGTCAGATGTGTGTGAGAGGAGTCTGTAGCGTGAGTGTGTTTCATGTTAGTTCTCAGCGTGATGAGCAGGGAAGCAGCTGGAGATGAACAGAAACCGCCCCCCACCCCCACCCCTTACACTACCTCCATTTTTATCCCCACTTCTGTCCTTCCAAGCAATGTTCTCCTGCTTTCCCCAGCGTAATATATTAGTATTAATAAAGGGAAGCAAAGACAAACATTCTGTAATAGGAGAGCAGAGGAAGATATTTTGGCTTCCTGGAAAACCAGACGGCAGCCACTTTACCTCTTCTCACTATAAATCTCATGGCAGTTTCAACACTTGGATGGTTGTGCCCTGTTCTAATGTTCGCTGAGATGATTACAAAGGAGTTCAAGGTGAACTGGTCTGTTATTGCTTATGGCCTTGGTACCCAATATTATGTTCCAGTGGAGCACTTCAATCACATGCGCTGTCATACAATATCAACTTTGACCTTTAATAGAATATGTTATTCACCCAAACAATTGCTCTTTACTGCACGATTGAAGGCTTGTGGGGACATGTCTGTGGGGGCGCAGCTCACATCCCGATCGCTTAATAGGAATTCAAGTTTTCCACTGTTGGAACAGCATCCTTTTACCACAAGCATTAAACACTGCAGCTCACATTTCTTCTGCCCTCTATGAAACATTTTATTTGCATCACTTGAGCATTTTTCTCTACGATATTGCTCCTCGGGGAGCGATGAGGACAGTGCTGGGTTTTTAAATCTAATGAGTGAGAAATACAGAATAGAGCTGCACAGTATGACGGTGACTACATTTTATAAGGTGACGGAAAATAAATAACTCCAGGTGTTTTCTTTTTTTCTTTTGGACGACTAAATGATTGCATGAGTCAAAATGAGTATTTCCCAATAAACAGAACTACTTAGAGTGAGTAAGAGAGGGGGACTGATGTTTGGACCTGGCCACCCAGAGGAGCACAGGGAGTCAAAGTGCAGACTGTGATTAGATCCACTTGAGGCAGAACCATTTCAGGTTCATCTCAACCCTTTTGTGAATTCCACAACAACAAGACAATATCTTTTGCAGCTCCTGTTGTATTTGGCAAACAAGCCGGCGTTCATCATAGCGAACATCTGGTGAGAAGCAGAACAGACAGTGGTAATTTTTCATCATATTACACTAATGCTGTGATTTAACACACATACTTAGACATTTTGTGCTTTCGGCTTTGGCAGGTCATTTCAAACAAGAGCACACAAAGATCCCTGAGTCCCACCGAGCTTTTGACAAATTCACTGCACATACGTCCTTGGCAGAAATAACTATTGGCATAGTGGTGCTTTGGTGCCACCTGTGGCCCCCGATAGAATTGCAGATTGCTGCTGAACTGTGTGCCATCAAAAAATCCTGTATCCATAAAGAAAGTCTGATCACTTCCAAAATGTTCCTGGCAGAAATGTACCTGAGAATCTGATCAGAAGTTTATAAGTAGTATATGTATATAAAGTATATAAAGAAGCTCAATCTGTGTTTGGAGCAGGTTGGACTGATGGCCAGAGTTTGTAGTGGGCAGCCAGTTGGTCCTTTGGCTCTGCAGGACGGGGGCAGAGGGCCTCATTATATCTCTCTCCATGTCGGGCCCTTAGGTCTGTCTCCTAAGCGCCTGTTCTGTTTGTTTAGAAAGCCAGAGCCTTTTTAAGCTATGTTTGGCCTAATGAGCCCATTATCTGCCAATGATCCACAAAGAGGCCCTCCTCTCTCTGTCGTTCCCTCTCCTTTCACCTCCCCGTGTAGTAGCTTACCCTCACCTC
>CAAKHB010001494.1:64533-83590 GCA_901007665.1 Aeoliscus strigatus
GAAAAAGCACCCTCCATCACAGCAGTGCACGCTGACCCGAGACGAAACCTTTTCTCCCCAGGATACATCCTGCTCTGAAACACTTTGGCTCAAGTGTGTTTTCTCCAGGGACATGGAGAAGTGGGGGTGGGGGTTGGAGGGGGCAGGGGTGTCTGAGGTGATGGTGGTGTGGTACTTGAGCTAAATGGAGACCATGTTGGTGTAGCTTCACGGCCTGTCAATCAGAAGCCCACTCATGTGTATGGGGTCTCTGCTACAGCTCAGGAGAGGATGAAGGGTCATGTGGGGCAGTTGCAGAGGTGGTGGCTAATGGGGTCGGGTGGATGTGTGTGTACAGAAATGAGTGTGTGTGCATGTGTTGTGTGTTACATGGGAGAGAACCACATGGTGCCCTTGTTCTCCTCACTCACCACATGCAGGATCACTGCGATCAACAGGAGAGTGTTGCTGTGTGGTGAGCTTTGCTGCTTGTAGAGGAGGGGATTAAAGGGGGTGAGAGAGTTTGAAAAATGCGCCGTTTTCTCTGCATTTTGGCCCTCGAACCTCATTAATCGCACGTTTTCCAAGCGTTACACCTGAAAACGCTATGTAGACTTGAAACATTTGAACAGGGCTCTCAACAGATTGGAATATTTAGCCTTTTGTACATAAATCACAGCCCACATTCTGTCTCACTCTTCAACTCATGTTTGAAATTAGACTGATTTAGAGATACAAGTGTCATCTGGTATGTCGCTGACAGTTACATATATATATATAAAATCTAATGAATCAAATGCAATTTAAAATCTGTATGACTTGAGAAGCAGAATCTCAAATACCTTGATAGAAGATGAGAGGATATATCACTGACATGGAAATTCACTACACACTTGAGTATTTTCTGCGCACACTGTGCATAAAGAAGCACCAGTTTCAGGGCTTTTTTTTTTTTTTTTTCATGTTGACATAGTGGCCCCATGTTGTCTCCAAACCTCCTCTGTCATGGAGGGTGGAGTTACACCACTGGGTTCCAGTAGGACTGACATCACCTTGTAGCTGTTACTCATTTCGCTACAGCAGACTAATCCAACATACGTGTTGGCTGATGCTAGTCACTTGCACATAAGCCCCTGACCTCAGACGTGCACCTATAGTCACACATGTGCACACTTAGACAAAATCTCGTACAACACAAAGCATGATCTCACACATGCACATACATAAACGCTCATATGCAACTTCCAAGAATTCTTCGGACACCTCCATGCCCATAAGTACCACTGGGGTCCCCATGGCGTGAGCAGTCCTTTTCTCGCTGTGTTATTTCTCGACATTCCCAGACAACGTCTATGGAGGGATTGCAGGAATCTCACCATGATGTAATCAGAGGTGACACGCTAGCTGCAAGTGTTGTTATCCTTGTCTGATGCTAAAACTAATATCAGACAGATTAAGAGCTGTTCAATTTTACTGCTGTTTAGCGTCTGTCATGCTTAAAACGCTGCATACTTTCACTTTGCTCCATATAATTTTATTAACTTGTGATTTCTATTCTGTGTGTGAGAAAATACACAGCATGTTTTTTTAAATTTTCTACTTCTCAGTGCATGTGTGCGCACATGGCTTCACCCTTTTTGTGATTCGGACCGTGGGTGCCAGATAGGAGCACACGTGGCTAACACACTGCAGGTTGCAGTGTGAGACAGGCCAGGTCGGCTGGTGACAGTGTGCAGCCCCTCTCCTGCCTCATTTATCTCCTATGGCAGAGGACAGAATGCAATTTCCTGCAAGGGAGAGGCCAGAGGCTCGAGCGGTGAGGAGGCCGGGGGATGCAAAGAACATCAAAGGACCCTGAAAGCTATCAGGAACTTGAGTACTGCCAGCGCTGCGTGCCAACTCGCCAGTGTTCGCTCACCCTGTGGCGCACCCGGATGTTAGCCATGGCTCTACACACCATTCGCTGAGTTTGTTAATATTTGAGGGTGTGTGTGTGTGTGAGTGAGTGAGGAGGATAAAAATACACCTCCATTTACAGGCTCAAACACCTTGAGTCACAGCACTCAGAGTAGCCATTAGGCCTGTCGCAGTATGAACAGAAGGTCACAGTTTATCAACGCTGCCACCCTACCTCTCCAACACAAACACCCGCCCGCTCTTCTCTCCATCCTCCTCCACCTCTCGCCCTCAGCCAAGCCCGCTGGCTGTGCGTCCTCCAGCTGCTATCAGCAGAGGTGAGCGGAGAGGGCAGAGCAGGGAGGTTCGATTAGGACCATTTGGTGGTGTGCGTGTGTGAGTGCTCTGTCATGGAGCTTCTAAATGAAAAGCAGGTTGTTCTCAGCATGCTGAGGTCTCTGTGTATTAGCGTACATGTGTTTAGCTTCTGGTACTGTGCAGCTTCTCCTGTCAATATGTTCCAGTTTGAATCTTTTCTTCTGTGTCCTCACCGCAGACAAGCGAGTATTATATGCTCTTGTTTTCAGCTTCTCATAGCTGCTTATGGTCAGACGGAGAGTGTTTCTTTGCACATAAATTCATCTTAATGCACCTTTAAATTTACATTTCAGAGTGTTCCTGTCAAACATATCCGGAATGGAGGATGGATGATTTGTTAAATGACAGTAAGTATTAAAGTAATACTCAGTGGATTCCTTCCCTTGTTGGCTTCCTTCTTGCTTTTCTTCAGTATCATATTAAACATAATGAAGGAGAGAGTGCATCCACGTTTTTGTCACAGAAAGACCTCGTTTGACAGCACCTGTTCCACTTATTGGTGTAGTTTCTTCTTTCTTTGACAGACCAGCATGGGCATCTGTGTCATAAAAAAACATCAGCTTTTTCGGGATCTCACTTGTTTAAAACAGACATTAAGTACTTTTTTCAGCTTCGTATTGTTACCATTCCTGTTGGATGTACAGCTGGCAGCTGGTTAAACAGTGAACAGGACTGACCTCTCTGAGTGTTTGCATCCATATGACTGGGGGCCTCAGACAAACACAACATTTTCTCTATACACCAGCCAGCTGCAAGGACTTGAGTCCCTTATCGACCCTATCTAAAGCCTATCACGAACAGGATGGCTGGCATTGGCTATGGAATGTTTTTGTCTTGACCTGTGCATTACTGTGTGTGGGAGGTCAATTGAGTGACCCCCGCTCGTTGCCTTCCGCTTTCACTCAGTCTGCTGCATTTGCGCATTCAACGCAAGGCCACCTCACTTCATCTTTCAGTACCAGCTCTTAGAGAGACGGTTAACCTGGTTACTTGAAAGGCTGGAGCTGAGCTAGAGGGGTTAGACACCAGGGGTGGGATATCTTATCACAGCCATCAGAAATGCCTTGTCGGCAGCCATTCATTGGGCCGGGGAAAAATAAACCAAACTGCCCCCCCTGCTTGAAATGACTGAGTTAGACAGATAACAGCAGACCACGGGGGTCCCCTCTCCCCTTTCCCCACCCGTCTATCACTCTTGCTATCCCGTCCCGCTCTCTCCCCGCCTGGTTTTATTGGATAGGAAACAGAAAACAGAAAGCCTCAGTGTGGGAAGCTACTTGTTATCTGAGAGTCTTGGGAATCGAGGCCTCGGCAGAGGCTTCACTCAGCACGCTAATGAAAGCAGGACAATTTGGCTGCTTTCATTCCCAACATAGTTAGATACCCCATCCCTGGGCAGGTACTCCTTCTGCTCCGATCGGACTCCAACCTCCAGCATCCTTCAACCTTACCTTGACCTCCTGATCCCTGTTGGGGCAGAGCAACCTTTTGCAGAGTGCTGTTGCCTGGGGTACATTTTATTATAAACTAAAATAAATGTATTCCAGGGGGACTGTTGGGAGGTAAAAATGCTTTATTGCCCCCACAAATTGCTTAAAAATGCTACTGGACTGATTTCCAAGAGATCACAGGATGTATTGTGCACAGCCTGGGTGTTAGACCTGCTCCTATTGAACGTGTGATGGACAGGTTCTCAAAAGTCACCCATAACCCCTTGAACCACAGAAAATCCTCTCCATTCAACAGTTCATTAAGGCTGAAAGATTTAAGTTTCCAGAACTAAACAATGAAGCAGAGATCCACTAAGTTCACCTTTGTTTGCCACATAGCTGAGGTTTACCATCCCTCGTGAGCAATTGAGAGCTCCTCTCTGCTCTGATTCCCTCCACGCTGTGGCTCTCCCTGTGGAGCCAAGGAAAGGGAGACAGCAGGACCATTTGAATGCTGCGAAGTAAGCTAAGACTTGGCCGCCGGGTATCCGGAGAGAGGGCTCATCTACCTTTGTGGTCGATACCCAACAGGTTGGGACGATGCGCAGACCAACCCCTCCCATCCACTTTCACCTGTGACATTGTCCCAGGTGGAGGGGTGGAGGGCTTGGAGAAGAGGCAGGGAGTTGTCCCCACAGGGCATGGCTTCTGTGTAGCTCGATATCCCAGCGGGCTTTGCCGGCCTCCAGAGAGAGGTTAAATGAAGCCAGGGCTGTCTGACGGACAAAGGCCGCAGGTCAGCACACATCCCTTTGATCCGTTCCTGCCCTCTTCAGACCACAGACCCAGACCTTTTTGTTTCACCTTGCTCTTGCATCCCTAGGGCGAGCCCACTTTTTCCTCTCAATCTGCCCCCGACAATGGAGTCACTTACAAAGCTCTGTTCGTTGTATGGTCTGCCAGTCACTAGAGGGGAGAGGTTTCAAAGCGAGGGCAGTGGGGCTCAGAGTCTTCCAGGTCCCCAGTGAGGAGATAGATACTCACCCTTTCAGAGCCTTTGACTGGGCCAAAACTCCACAGATGCACCCAGCTCATTAGAAGCCTTATCCAACAAAGACACAGCCACAGGAGTACATTTGTGTGGGGAAAACAAGAAAATGCAGCAGGAAAAAGTTTGGACACAAGCGCCACCTGTGGAAGGATCGATCTTTTCTTTTAAAAAACTTTCTTGAAAATGAATGATAATGACAAGTGAAAGACAATAAAAAGCAGACAGCTGTACTTTTCCAATTTCATTGCCAGAAAACAACACTCTGAAATATGACTTTCAATTTTGTGTGTGTTGCTTTTCATTTCTCTCCAATTGTCATTCATCATGTTATTTTTTTTTACTATCTTGTAGTCCCTCATTATGCCTTTCAGAGAAGTACTATGTTCTCTGGCCATTACACACTGCTGGAGCCAAACTCAGACGTCACAGCTGTACAAAAAGCTCAGTAGTAGCTAAAAACCTGCTACAGACTGTGAGATCAGAAATCACATATCAGGTCACACTCAGCGATATTGATTCCATAAACCTGGTTAGGACATCAAGTCTGATATACAGTATGTACATTGTTGGACGATGCTGCACTGTCAGCTATCATGTGTTAACGTATCCATCATGTCTCGCTGTATTCCTGCTGGTTGGTTAGTCAACATATCAGCAGTCACATTGTGAGACGTTTGCCAAAAATTACAGTCTAGCCAATACTTGGGCAAGATTGTCAAAATGGCAAAATCATAAGTGATTCCCCACTTGGCACTCATCAACAAATTCATTAACAAGAATCACATATTTGTTATATATAGTCTATGGCAGGGGTTACCAATGCAGTGCCCATGGTCACCCGGTAGCCCGCCGGGACCTCATGAGCTGCCCACAGGCCTGTTCTAAAAATAGCACTGTGATCATTTGAAAATGAAACTATTACAGAAATTAAGAGAAATAACGTGTCGCATGGTGACATTGTCGCATTATCACTGTTGGTGATGCTTCATGATTCTAATTAGAATTAAACCATGCCAATTTTATTGTTTTCAGAAACGCGTGTCAAACTGTCAGCTCTTCGGATAACTCGGTACCATTGTAGTAGTTGTTCTGCTGTTCTGGCACATTTTTTGCTGCTCATCGTGACAAATACAAAAAGGCGAGCTTGTCTAACTGGCCAAAAGAGAAAACATGGAACCATTATTAGTCTTGAAAACACATGGATTTTTTTTTACACCATAATAGGCCAAATAATCGGTAATAATACAGAGTAATAACTAATATCAAGTATTTAAAGGCTTGTTTATTTGAATCCATTAAACAACTTAAAAATGCAATCTACAACCATTTTAAAGGATGTTTTGAAGAAATTGTATTCTGTTATTTATTTATTATGTACTACTTATTTCATTATTATGTTAGAATTTAAGAAATAATCAAGGAGGCTTCATACTATAATTCGTCACATATTACACATCAAGTATGAGCTTGGATTAGGTCCTTACTTAATATGTGTGTAACTATATGTGACTATGTGTGTGCATGTGCGCATGCTTGCGGGAGTGTGTGTGTGTGTGTGTGGCAGGGGCCCTAACTGAGGGCCACAGGGGCATGAATGTAAAAACTGCACTCGGGGCCTCAGTGGTGCTAATGGATTAACAGGCCAGCTTGGCATGCTAATGAAGATTGTCCGTGATGTAATGAGCTTCTAATTAGGTCACCTCTGAGCTTGACCCTCTTGTAATGAGGGGGGCAGAAGCGAGAAGAGGGGCCAGAGCTGGTGATAGCGCCCTGACCTGCAGGTGTGAACTGGCCCAGGCTGTAAACAGGGCTGGACATTCCTGGCATTCTCAGCTCAGCATCCCCTCCCAAAACTCCCCTCCTCCTGCTTGCCAATAACCCTTCTGTAGTGCTATGGGTGGATACAGGCACAGAAACAATTGGAGCCACATTTCATGCTCCAAGGTGCTTCCCGGTTTGACTGAAAGAAAAAAAAAGTTCCCTTGGGTTCAGCCATTCTTTGATTGTGTGACACTATTTTTCTTTATGATGCCCCTTTCGCGATGCCCCTGTCACAGTTTATGCTGAGAGCAGGATTCAGATGCTAAAGGGATCTGCAGGAGGGGCACTATATAATGAAATGTGTAAGATTCTAATCACAGTCTTATTGTGGTGTGTCATCCCCACCCTGTGTTTGTACCAGCCTCATTTACCTTCCACTTCCCCGAGGCTCAACGGTTTCTGAACCTCCTGCCTGTGAGACTTTCTTTTTCTCTGCCTTGGCACAATGTGGCGCACTGATACCACCACAAAGCTTTCTCTGTCACAACAAAATGCCTCTTTATTCCAGAGGCGGAGAATAAAAACAGTTTACCGCAGACCAAGTGAGAAGCTGAAAAACAATCCAAATGCAGTCATTAGAAATACCATGTAAAAGGATTCCATTCCAGGCCCAGTGCCAGCCCTTTTATTGCGCCATGTATGGGCACAGGATTATTATAAGTAATGCATGATTAGTCCAACAGGGATTTTATTATGTGGTCTGAAGTATATTGTTGGCTAAAATATAATTGAGGAAGGATTTGACGTTATTTTCTTTCCTTTTCTACTTTTTTTAAATGAAGTCAAAATATTCTCAAAGCTTCACACCATGGAGCATTTGGTCCCGATTAAAGTTATAGACTGTGTGGTTTTGTGAATGTGTGTGTTTGTACATCTAAATGCTCATGCATACTTACACACAGGTGGCCATGCATGCATGTGGGCAAGGCACATGTTCACGGTGACTTTAAGAAAAGCTGGTGTCAAGATGTGGTGTTTGTTGTACCCAGAGGGAAAGATAGGATCAGTGTGGGTTATCAAGCTTTGGAGGCCAGTGACCAGGATGGAGCTGGAGGGGGAGTGGTTTGATGAATGACCTATAGGAGCTTATTACTCTGTTTGTACTAGGGGACTTATCAGATACAGAGAGTCCATCCAGTCGCTTGGTTGGAGGCGAGTTGTGCCCATGAGGCAAAAACGTTGCTCAGTGCCGAACGAAATGAATAAAAATGGAAAGGCAGGCATCTGTTGGGCCAATTCTGAACACAATAATTGCTGTGGATACAGCTTTGTGGTCAGGGGCTGGTGCTCTCCAAGAAGCATGCTTATCCTTCTTAATCGTATTACAGTTCGCAGAGAGGCTTGAGCACATTCCATACATTGAGTTAAGCACCCGGCTAGTTTTTCACACTTTTATTCACACTTCCGATATGAGTTCACCAACTCTACACAGAGAAGGTGGCAAAACAAAAGATAAAGCCTCAACGAGTTGGGCAACAGGTCTTCCAAGCAGAACTCTCGGCCTGGTCTTAGTTGTACTGTGTTTTTAACTCTGGAGGTGTTGTGACTTCTGCGACGAGACCTCTGAGGGCAGGGAGGTGCTGAGACAGGAACCCCAAAGTAGTAAGTGGACACCCTCTTTATCAGTCCCTCGTTCCCTCTCTTCTTGTAGTGGCCTAGACTCATTAAGCCGTCTATAAACGGTCTGGTCTTAATGAGGAGGCTTTTATAGGGCTCTCCTGGGGCCTCAAGGGAATAATCAGATTCCAGTAGGAAGTCGTCTGTCTTGATAGCCTGCTCCTTTTCTCAGCGGTGGTCTGGCCAGCTCCAATCCAGCATAGTCACACTCCACATTGATGATTCTTGTCCAAGTGCTCTCTCTGTTTGCTTCTGAATCTAGTTATTTCATGACATGATAAACGTCGGCTGGTGCCCAGCACTCTAGTCACTCGTGGGTCTTTTAATTGCCTCCTTCCTCCTTTGGCCGAGCCGGCTGCAGTTCTTTTTACGAGGCCCACCGACTGCTGCTCACCCTTTCAAGGGTCTTCCTTCTCTCCTTAGGCATGGCCCTCTGTCTCCCACTGCAATCAAACTTGTCTTGTTTTTCAAATGATGGCATTGGAGGTGCCCTAACATGTGACATGAATGAGGCCAAAGATGAAGTACAACTGGTCCTGAAAGGATAATTTGATGCTCCTCACTCATGACAATCTTCAACTTAAGATGCAGTTTTAGATTAGAAATTTCACAGCTAAACTAATCACAAGTTTCTGTCTCATTTGTTTCAATAAAGCTGGCTTGCACAGCTTCATTTGTGGCTCCGGTGCTCAGAGGCACCAGTGTTTACTTTCTTGCTTAAGTAGGTAATGAAGATTCATTTTATGTGTTGCTTTTGGTGATTAAAAGTGTATTCGTCAATGTCATGTCAGGCAGTGTTCCAGTGAGGGTGAAAGCCAACCCCTGAACAGATGTTTACCACAAAGGTCAAAGAGCACGCTGTGTTTACATCAGCGGGTTTAGGACAGACATGTTTGGAATTGGAAAATGCCGCTGTAGGCAACGACTTTAATCAAATTACTTTTTTCCTTTCCTCCTCTTCTCTGCCATTGCTCATAAGAACTTTCAAGATTCAACAAGATTCAACAAGATTCAAAACAACTGCTGCCTAGCGTCACTGAGTATATGTCACTTCCTGCCTTAGGGTGAGTGTGGCCTCTCCACTTCCTCCCTTATTCATTCCAGAGAAGGACTCTGTAACGCTGCTCCATCTGAGCGAGTAGAAGGCCTTGTCTCAGCCTCGGGGCTCTCTAAGAGCCATGCAGTTTGTGATTTGGAATGAGATATGTAAATCTGGAATGGCCTTTAGTATGTTGCGAAGAAGAAAGTTACTCAGCAGCTGCTTTTTGTAACTGTGTCCAAAGTCATGCCTTTTAATTCTTGGCAGGAGATACAAAGAGGGGCTGAGCGGAGAGAAGGGAGAGGCATGGCTTATGGGAAATGGAATGATAGCTCAGACCAAAACAAATTGTTTCTGGTTTCACTTGGGCCCGACCCTATTATCAGCCTGAGTGTCAGATCAGACAACTGCTGGAGCAGAGACAGTCCAGATGGAAGAAGGGGGAAAAAATGATTATTTGGAGGCAGTTTGCCCTTGTGGTAAGTGGTAATGCTGTTAGAAATTTAAAATTAATAAATGTGTGTGGTTTGGTGACTGTGGGCAAGCAGCTTGAAAGTCAGGTGTAAGGCCATGGATCTTATTGAGGGGGATAGTGCCCATTACTCTGAGCTGCAGACATGAGGGCAAAGTGGAACGCACTCACACAACCTAATGATGTTTTCTTTAGCAGTGACAAATGTAAACATACACATTGCTAATAGCAATGTGACCCAGGCTGGGGATTCTAACTAGCTAATCCACATCTTGTGTCTTATTATCACTTATTGTGCCTTTCCTTATTTATTTATTCGCGCCAGAGATCTGCACGTGACGACGGTGGGTCATTGTCACAGACGGGAGTACCTGCTGTACCAGAGGCCTTGGGACTTAAGCTGGATTTGAGCTTCAGCATCAAACCGAGGCAGGACCCACTGCCTAGGATTAGCATCGATTGCGGCTCTTCCACGTTTGCCAAAACAATGCAACAGTCCTAAAGGTAATTTGTGAGGGCAAAAAGCAACGTAAACAAGGAAACAATCAATAAGTGTAAAAACCTACACACGATGGCGGGAATACAGAGTGACGTAAACAGACATAAACGGACATAGGGGACTCCTGTGGGGAATGCCATGGATGCTATGGCGTAGGTTAACCTGAATGACTATCTCTCTCTGGAGCTCTTCACCAGACAGAGACAGGGACGATGAGGTGCGTGGATTTCCAGTTTGGGGCAGACAAAAGGCTGTTGCAGACCACCCACCATAGGGAGGAAATTAATCTTGACTGCAGCCATCTTTTTTTTCTGAGTTGTGACCACAGGTGAGCACCAGAACATAAATCAACTGGATAATAGAGAGTTTCATTGTCTGGCTCATGCTAAGGAAGTTAGCATTTCATTGTGATTGCATGCTCAGATCGGCCAAAATTATATGAATCATATTACAAAAATACGGCGATGCAAGTTTCCAAGTTTCACTCTCGGACACTCTGGCTCCATCTGTGTGGCGAGGATGAAAACAGTCTTTACAGAAATGGGTGTGGCACAGTAAAATACATCAGGTGAGAGCCAGTCATTGATGATGATTTATAGCACGGACATTGGTGAGAAATTGCTACCAAAAAACCTGTGTCACATGCCTTGCTTTGTGTTTATTCCCGCTCCTGCTTTACTCTTTCAATTGCATCATCACTCCATGTCTCTATTTCCTTCTTCTCAGCTCTCTGGTGACACCTCTGCCTGTCTCACAATGATACCTGTGTGGTGTTATTATGGCTACTGAACAGAGCGTTTGGGTGAGGCCCACTCTTTGTTGTTGACAGGATAGCGGTGATTAACGTGCCTTCTCCCGACCCCAGCTGCAGCCTGCTCCCTGAGCCCTCCCTTCTTGGTCCCTACAGCTCATGATGCCTGAACCTACGGCCCTGGAGACAGCTTCTCTCTCTGCGGCGTGTTTGTGCACACATGTGCACGGCTTTGGATGGCTGTAATGATGTGTGAGGACAGTGGGGGGGGTTGTTTAGGTTGCTTAATTATCAGCTAATCGCTTCCTATAACTTTATAGTGTTTCCACTGTTTTATAGAGAATCGCTTCAGCTGTTCCTTTTTTGTTCATATGGAATTTGCTTAAATGGCGTGATGTCACCCTTCCCCACCCCCACCCCAACCTGCCTTGGGGCGGCATAGACAAGGAAAATTAGAGGGGAACTTTCACATAAAAGACGAAGGCTTAGCTGTTTTCAAACTGAGTCAGGTAATGCAAAGGAAAACAGGTATTTGGGTGAGATTCATTTCTGCTGCTCGTGCGTGTGACAAATTTGTTTTTAATTAAAAGCGTGGACTTGTCCTGCTCGACGCAAAAATTGCCATGTTGTAATTTGGTGCTGTAAAAATAAAACTGAATTAAAATGCCAGAAATGCAACCTAGATGTCATTTAATGCAATGTAATCAATGCCTGCTCAGCCTGGCTCAGTGGAATGGTCGCCGACCACAAAGCCTACTAGTTAGTTAACCGCATTAAAGTTGCTCTGTTGAGTGATGTTGGATTAAAGACCAGGGCTAAGGAGCATTCCCTGTCCTGGTCCTGAAACCACCCACTGTTTCTTGTGTGGTTCGACTACATCTGGGTGGAGATGTGCATGCAAGGTGTGTGTGTGTAAAGTGATTAAACATCTGTGAGTGAGCAGAACATCCCTCTGAACCCGCCACAGCCGGCTTGCAACCGCCGCTTGTGTCTTTTAACCTTTAATGGCAGAAAAGAAATATTAGGTGCACTTCTCTACCTCTGCTACTGTGCATCAGCCCGGCTCTCGCTTCTCTTCCTTCACATCCCAGATATAATTATAGCTGTCCAAGGGATGATTATATGTTTACCCTGGGAGCTGGCTGACTGCCTGTCCCCGGTCCCCGAGGAGCTGCCTCTCAAAGGGGCTCCTCTTGAAACGCACCACAAAAGTGGCTTCGGCAGGACGCAAACACATAAGGGAGCAGATAGAACAACTCAATACAAACGTGACGATGCAGAGAGAGAGAGACACACACACACACACAGAGAGCACTGGTGCCTTTATGTTTCAGCATCTATTTATACATGACTCTCCACCACATTAGCTTCTCTGCCTCGTCTCTTGATGGTTAGCAGAGTTTGGCCAACCAGCTGCAGACGGCGAGAGGGACAGTGGCTGGGAGGTTTCTGAGAGTCACGGAATGAATGCCTTTCATGGGCGACAATACATTCATACAGACATCAACCCACCTCACGTGGCGTCTGCTTTGGAGCCACATCGTTGGTGTCAGGTTGTAAACAAGGAACAAAAGCTTGCACGGTGCAGTTTCCTTTGCACCGCCAGTCAAACTAATCCCTAAAAGCCACAAGCACACACAAACAACCGCTAACTGGAGCCTATACGTTCACACGGATCATTCTGGTGGGTTAGCATACAGACACACAGCTTAACCGAGTGTAGTTTGGAAGGCCAGATGAAGTGCTTGTAATGACTCGAGGAAAAATGTGCAGACTGCTTGTCCATGTTGCTTAGCAATACCTATTAATCTTTCCATGGCCGCTATGAATAAAGGTTGCGTATCATTCCCAACCTAATCAACTCTCCCGGTCTTCACATGTACTAACACCTTATTTATGCATTTTCTGTATGAAGAGATACAGGAGCATGTTTGAGGGTGCAACAGAATGCAGGTTTGACACAGACGTCAAGCAAAACATGTGCTTATGTCATGCTTTGACTTGTTTACAGTTTGGTATTTCTAAAGGCAGGGAGGGCTGACCTGTAACTGTTAGTCGACTGGTAATCCTTGGGAATTTGCTACAGCTAATCACCCCGCTCTCTCGTACACGCTCAGAGCTGCGGGCCAGGTCCACAGGAATGAGAGTAAAAGTTGCACACAAAAAGTAGGAAAAGCAGGAAATTCAGAGTCTGCTATCAAATCTTTTCCGTATAAATAAATGAAGAGTTTGTTGCAAGGCACCCGGGGGACGGAAGGACAAGCCAATAGCTGACATTGCAGCATTATTTTTGTTGAGCTGCGATCATCAACATTATGTTTGCCTGAAGGGGCCACAGAGTATATGTTGGCCCCAGTAAGGTTAAAAGTTGGATGTGCACAGCTTGTATATTTGTAGATGGTTGTAAACTGCTCTTGGTTTCTCGTTACCTAATTTCCTGAGTGGGAACAAACAAATAAATATACACTTGCATAAAGAGACTTTAGACAGCTAAGTACGCTCCAGTTTTATCACCATAATTCTCCCTCGTCTACCTTTTTCGGTGAATGCACAAGGACACACAACTACCCCTTTTAGCTGCAGACACACTGAAGCCCGCGCATCCCCACTCACCCCCAGCACTGTCGTTGTAATGGTTGGTATCAGTGCCCCCTGAGCCCGGGAAGGACGATAAAAGCCAGGATAGCTGGGTTTTATCTGCACTGCTGAAAGTCAGCCATTGACACCATGCACTTTAGAGGATGTATCACTCAGT
Organism: Aeoliscus strigatus; assembly: GCA_901007665.1. Lineage (NCBI taxonomy): Eukaryota > Metazoa > Chordata > Actinopteri > Syngnathiformes > Centriscidae > Aeoliscus > Aeoliscus strigatus. Next base: position 78,222 of record CAAKHB010001494.1, read on the forward strand.
AGGAGGATGCAGCTATCCTCTCATCTCCTCTCTGACACTTCTACTTTCTGGAGCAACAATTGAGAATCCTATTAACAGTGCCTGCAATTAAATCTGTCACTATAAACCACAAAGTGGAAGTGGAAGTAGAAGCTCTTCCTCTCACAACCAACAGTCACATTTCAGAGGATTTGAGTCTTGGGTTTGTTATTTCCTTTGTGCAATAAAATACCGTGTACTCATCAAGTTGGGAGTCAAGATCTTGGAGCTCAGTGACCCTGCTGAAGATAAATCTGAGAAACACCAGCAACAGATGGTCACACATGACTGTAATTAATCAAACATCAGTGCAGCGTAGTCAGAAGGACAAATTGTCCTTTGTAAACGCTCTCTGAACTGTTGACTTATTTCCAACCCGACTGCCGATGTGTCCCCGGCTCCCATCATCAATGATCATACAAGTGATCAGAGTGACCGACACCACCAAATGGATTATGTAACTATGAATAATTGTGTGTGTGTGTGAATTGCTGGTGAAGTCAAGTAGCGGACCAATATGATTAGTATTTCACCACAGTTTGTCTTCAGTGACGTGCTGAGCTTCAGGGAGCGCTGACAGCACCTTCATGACACGACCGATTTACGCTTTTGCATTGAATTAACACCCAGCCTACATGGACACCCTGCGGTGTCGTGAGCGGTTATAGTTGTGTGTCGCTCTTCATGGAATCCCAACAATGTGTTTCCATTTTTCCTATTATCAGTGTTTCTTTCTTTATTTCAAGGGACTTTGCTGTATCGTACACCGTAGGCATTGATGTGGACTCTACGCCACAGCTACGGTATAATTTGACGCGGAAGCATGACTACAGCTCAACAGTTTTGCATGACGTTATCAGCCGATGGTCAGCACCTAGCTTAGTAAGCACAGTGTGACGTTAGGATTAGCAATTCTTGAGAAAGCTGCGCTGCGTGCAGCAACGAGCCCATTCCAAACAGGCACGGCAGCGGCCCTCTGCGCTCAACACAGCTGCCTTCAACCAAGCGACTGTAAATGACAGGAAGTGTGGCGAGGTTGAATTCCTCGTTGACAGGGAAGGGTTTGGAATCGGAATGCCTGGTCTTATCGGCGGTGTCCACCCTCACTCACTTGCAGCTGACAATGACTCCCATCTGGGCGCTTTAGCCCTCCAAACTGGCTGTTTTTTTGTGGGCATTGTACAGAATTTAATTCTTTTGCAACCACCCACTTCACCAATGGCAACCTTGAAAGGAAGACAAAAGGAGCTAAACCAGAGTTGGTTGGTTTGTCCACCATAATTTGATTGCTGACAAGTGAAGGGGAAAAGGTCTGTCAGCTTAGCAACGATACCCAACAAAGGCCAATCTCATTGTAAACGTTGTAGCACTCAATTGCTGGATGATGGGGTGCTGGACAATGGAACAGCAGGCAGTACTGGACATGGCGAGGACCCTCCCTGCTGCTCTCTACGGCAGTAATGACAGCATAAGTGCCAACAGCAGGTGTCTTCCATTCAGCGCTGGGCAGGTTAATAAAGTTTCCCCCTGAAAGTCAATAAACAAGAGCTTGTTCACACACTGGCTAATTGTTCTTGTCCAAGCTCCCTCCCTTTCTTTTTCCCCCTGCGCTCCTGCATGGCTCTCAGTCTCTATCTGTCTCTCGTCCTCTTTCGCCACCTTTCGCAGTTTGAGTGGGGAGAGATGTGAAAGAAGGCAGCAGCATAATGAGCTGCAGGGAATGTTGAACCTTCCAGGTTCGGTCCCAGAGGGAAGAAAACCTTATTTCCCCTACAAGTTCATGACTTTAGCAGCCGTTATCATCGCTCATTTTATTTTCTGTCTTGTTCATAGTCATCACAATGGCTGTACAAGGGAGTGCAGGAGGTGTGATGGTCCACAGCGATGTACGGTAGAGTAGTGACGTGCAAACAGGTTTGAACGTCAAACTCCCGTTGTCCTCATAACGCTAGCAGTTTCCTGTGGTGCAATCAGGAGGAGATACGACGGGTTGTCTGACCTGTGTGATGCTGATAAGACATTAAAAGAGGTTATGGGAGACACGGTGAAGGAACCGTTATGATGAGACGGTTATGAGGTGGTTTGGCCATCTGACTATTCCCCTCGTGGGCGTCCAACTGGAGGACGGAGGCCTCCTGCCAGACTCCCAACACTCCACAGGGATGGTACACCAAATGTGGCCTAGGCACTTTTGGTTTTTTTTTTTGCTTAAGTCATAGTCTTTTGCCACAGTGACCTGATTGTGGGTGAGCAATAGAAAAGAAGAATAGATGGACGTAATCTGCACTATTTTGTAACTGGAGCTGTAGTTTATACAACGCTGACTTGCAAAGGAACAGCCTATGCGTCAGTCCATCTTTAAACCTTATTTCCCATTTGCAATTTAGCAAAATCTGACATTTAAAGCCTCTTGTATACCTCATTATGTCTGGAAAGCCATGTTTGTGTCAAAAACAGTTCTTGACCCTGGAATTGATGTTTCTGTTTCCGTCTTTCCTCTGGCTCTTGTGTCGAGTTCTCTGTGCTTCCTGTCTAAGGGTCCAAAAACATGTATTTGTATTTGAACTCACTGTGACTCAAAGTCGGACTTGGACAGAGTGGGAAGCTCATGCACAATATCGTGCTGTTGTATATTTGGCAAAATCTTGTTACGCTATTATCATTATAATGAAAAGGTTGGTTTTGTTGTTTTTATTTGAGTGACAAGCGGTAACAATTCTCTCAACCCAAACGGCAAATTAAGTCATACAGTGTGTTGTGGTGCCCTCCTGATAAGCAACGCACCCACTGATATCGCCCGAGCCGAACCACTCAGATATGGCTTTTTGCAACATAGGTTGCAAAGGTTTGGAAAAGATCCCGGTGGAGAAAATTGAAGGTTTTTCACAGGACATGAACTCCAGTCTGCTACACGAGCATCAGACACATCGAATGCCCATCCACAACTTTGCACCCTGTCATTTCTCTGCACTACAAAAACAACCAGCTCCTTGTAGCACTTGTACTGAACGCTGGCAGCGAGCATAAATCATGAGGTGTGGAATGGAAATGCAGATGTAGCAGAGGGTTTCAGAAAAGGGTGTCTGAAAATCCCCAGATTGTCCTCTGATGTGGAACCTGTCAAATCTGATTTAAAGCCCCTTTGTGCACATTGACCATCCCCGGTGTTATGGCGATCTGTCACGTACAATGTTGCCGCCAATCTCTCTCTGCAGAATGTTAATTGAGCCAAGTCTCTGAGGCTAGTGTTCCATCTTTGTAAACAACTCCTTATGTTTAAGAAGACGAAAAGAAAAAAAAAGAGTGGAGCAGCAGGAAAATCAGTGGAAGAGAACACGAAAGAACGGCTCCCACACCACAACCATTCAGTAAATTGGTTCAATGCAGAGGACCTGTGTTTGGGCGGCCAGTAAGCAAGACGGGGGAACATGGAATGATATTCCAGTGCATCTAGCCGGATAGGGCCAGAGGATGTTGAGGTATAATGGGAACAACATGAGCTGGTAATGAGAGGAACAAGGCATGATGGAGGAGTAGACAAGGATTACCAGCATTCCTCTTGATGGGTTTTATGGAGGAAAAAAGAAAGAATAGAGCTCCCTGGTTTATTTGATTTTAGAGGCTGTGGTTGGGGAGGAAAAAAAAAAGTTAGATAAATGCATGTTCCATCAGGGCTAAATATTTCCACCCTGAACAAAAACGCCAGTGAGCAAACACAAGCCAGATTGTAGACTAGTGGTGGGACGATTGTGGGTATTTGTTTACATGTTGCTCTGTGTCTGTGTGTCGGTGCGCGCGTGCGGCAATGCGTGTGAGTGTGTGTGTGTGTGTGTTCTACATGGAATAGCAGGTGCGTATAAAAAACAATGGTAACTGTTTACCAAAGCTGCTTTAACTGTGTGAACAAATAAGTGTGTGTGTGTGTGTGAGTGAGTGTAAGAGAGAGAGAATCAGACATTAATCACCTCTGTCAAAGTGAAACATTTGATTTACAAGCCTCCAAATACGTATATATTTTTTAAATTTTTGTATCAAGTGTTGAAATTAAGTATGTGTGTGTGTGTGTGTGAGGTCGAACAAAAACAACAACGCGGGTCACAGGTGCGCTCACAGTTCCCTCAGCTGAAAAATACCAGCTTCCTCACATTTCTACAAGAACTCACATTTCTTCTATTTTCAAATGTTTTCTCTTTTTTCTGTTCCTTTCTTCCTCTCCTCCTCGCACATTTGTCATCTGTGCCTCATCACTGTTGGAAACTGAGATGTGATCAAAAGAAAGCAACTTTAGGATGTGCACTAAATGTGTCTTCTGGACACATTGCTTCTTTTAGATTTGTATCTTTTCTTCATATTACTTATAATATCATGGCAGGATCAAGGGGAAGAACCGCGGCAGCGTGAACAAATGAAACCACTTCAAATAAACGGGGGCCGTAAAATGAGAAATGTGCTTTTTTAAATTTTCTTTTACTGGTATTTTCTCAAACATGCTATGTCACCGGTGCCAAGCCTGCTTTTCTCAAACAAGACTAAATCCAACTTGATGTCATCAGTGAAACATGCGTTTCCCATGACCCCTGACCTGCATGCCTGTACACAACAACAGATGTATGTCCACGGAGCGGAGAGATGAGACTTTATCCCAGCGCTTGTCTGAGAACAAAAGCAGTGGGTTCATTCACATACAAAGCTGGAGAAAAGAAAAGAGACAAGAGAGTACAGGAGGAAATGGATGAAATGCTGCTGGTCACTTCAGGTGGTTCAAGTTACCAGGTTGTTGTTTTTACAGCCAAACACACACAGTTATTTCTCCAAACAATGCAGTAGAAAGTTGAACTATTGTGTTAAATAGTATCACAGGAACTTTAACTTGTTGTTCGTACTGTGTTAAGATGAGTCAGCGGCACTGACAACTTAACCTAAAGCGCTATAACAACAGTGATATCATAAAATAATTTGAATGTGGAATCAGCTTTCAGGGGGCGTCCCACACACGTCCAGGAGGTGCTGATTCGAATACACCCGCTCTTCCCGCTCACACTCGTTTGCTTTCAGCCATTCCTCGCTGATTTACCCCTCGCACACACAAATGCTCTTTGTTATTGTTTATTGTCGCTGCCATTTCGTGCATGTACATCATGAGTGTTATGCTATTTGGTTTTCACCATGTTTACATATATTTGTCCCATCTATTTGTAACTGCTGTTAAATCATGGCGTCCGCTGCTGCAGAGCGGCTGTTTACTCTCTCACGCTTGTAGACATGTCGAGATGCCCCCCCCCCCCCCCCCCCCCCCCCCCCCCCCACACCAACCCCCCCCCCCCCCCCCCCCCCCTTTTTTTCTTTTATTT
>CAAKHB010001494.1:97411-113952 GCA_901007665.1 Aeoliscus strigatus
AATTATCCTGCCGTGTGTGTGTGTGTGTGTGTGTGTGTGTGTGTGTGTGTGTGTGTGTGTGTGTGTGTGTGCGTGTGCGTGTGCGTGCGTGTGTGTGTGTTTTTTCTTTCAGGAACAGGGTCACTCCAACGTTCTCCTGCAGCCGCCCAACACCACCTAACATTTCCTGGAAGAACGTGTCCATCGCCTGCTCCCAACAAACATGGACTGTTTTCCCATGCTTTATTTTCTGTCGGTAAGTGGGGGGCCACGGGCCCGATCCAGAACGCAGGTGGAGGGAAGACGCCCAGTTTGAATTCTGTTTTCATGCAAACTAAGAGAAACCAAAACATCTTTCAAACCTACTTTCTGGAGATTTCTAGTCATTTCTAGTCAGTGTGAAGAAGCATCTTGTACCCCCCCTCCCCCCTCGCCCCTATCCTGTCGGTCCACTGTCAATTACCTGGCGTTTACCCAGACTGGAGCTACAAGTCTCCGTGCCGGAGCCGCTGAAGGCACTCGTATGATGGTTTGCCTCCCAGCTAGTCGGAGCAGACTTAGAGGGACCGCGGCTCCTTATCGCGTTAAGAATGTGCCGTGACCTCAGGTCTGCCTCTTTTATTTGTCTAATCATTGTGGGTGGGGGAGGAGACGGGGGAGGGGGTGAAAACTGCTCCTCCATTATACAAATGTTGGGTTCTTGAAGCAGCTGTTTACCTTTGCAGGATGTCACCAAAGATAAACTGCATAGAGGTCTATCAGATGTGGGGTGGGGGGTGGGGGGCTGCTTTACTGTACACAAGACCGACTGGACCGTTTGACCCAACATGCTCTTAGGAGGAGCAGTGAACGATGAGCAGGTTTCCTCCGGTGTCTGCGTGTTGTTTTCCTCTCCACGTCGTCCCTTCCTCACCCAACGGTTTGAATCTCCACCGTTTGCTTCCTCCCCGCAGAGACATCATGATTCCTGGTAATCGAATGCTGATGGTCATATTAATATGCCAAGTCCTACTGGGAGAGAGCAACCATGCTAGTCTGATACCTGAAGAGGGGAAGAAGAAAGTACCGGGCCTGCAGGGTCGTTCGGCCGCTCAGAGCCATGAACTGCTGCGGGACTTCGAGGCCACCCTGCTGCACATGTTTGGCCTCAAGAGGCGGCCGCGGCCCAGCCGCTCGGCCCCCGTGCCTCGCTACCTGCTGGACCTGTACCGGCTGCAGTCGGGGGAGGCCGAGGAGGCCGGCGCGCCCGACATCGCGTTCGAGTATCCGGAGCGGTCGGCCAGCCGGGCGAACACCGTGAGGGGCTTCCACCATGAGGGTAAGGAAAGAGACGCTCGGTCACAGGTCGGCGTTGTTGTGGTGGCGCGTTTCATCGCCATCGAAAATATCCCACCGCCGTCGAGGCAGACAGCTCCACCCAGCTGACCAGAAGTCTAAGGATGTGGTCACCCCACACGGCCTGATGAGGGCCGAAAATTCTGCTAGACGGGCTCTCGACAGTCTCATTAGACCAAACTCTGCATGTGGGTGAGCAGCTGAAGGAAAGGCAAACCTCCATATTACCGACTTACACTTCTCACCCCACCCAGTAGCTCAAAAAGCCCAGACTTGGCCTGGATCAGGAGCGTGCTTCTCTCTTATGTCTCCAGTTTATATGGAGTGCTCTTTTAGAAGGACCTTCCTCAACGTGCAATTATCTTTAATGCTACGCCGCAGCGCTCTAAATAAAGCCCCCACTGCTACCATGGGTAGCGTGGGTGCAGACGCCAACGCTCTCGGCAGAGATGGAAAAAACAGTCTCAGAGGCCGGTGTTTGAGACGGACGCGGGCTGCTGGGCCGTTGTCCCTCGTCGGGCTGAAGAAGTCGATGGAGGTTGGAGATTGGCCCACGTGTTGATTGTGTTTAAAAAAAAAAAAACAAGACGTGGGTGATGCAACAGTCATGCAAAAGCGATCGTGGAGGCCGGTGGGGAGCCGTCGGGCTGCCGTAGGGGGAGGAGTGAGTACGGAGGGATGATTCAGCCTTCGTGCAGCGTTAGCACACGCCAACGCGCCAGCACGGCTGCACAGGAGGACCAGAGCTCGGCCAGCGGAGGACGAGCAGCAGCGCTGCATGTGTCTCTGTCGCCCTGTGCGAGCATCTGCCCTCCTCCTTTCCTGCTCAGCTATGTTAATAACATCCTTTGAGTTCGTCTTAGTGCGAGTGCTCCTTTCGTGTGCATCGGTTTCACCCAAAACAGTCAGTCTGCATCCTCGGGGATTTTATTCATCTTCATTACTGGATTGCTGACATCAGCGTCTTTTCATCCGGGGCCATTATGTGTTGGAGTGTTTTGTATAAACCGCGTTCTCTCGCTCGCCCGTCTCTCTGGTGGGCCTCCAGATAAATGAGATTCTACCGTGTTGTCAGGCCGCTTAATGATAATTCACGATGAAAATGATAAATATCTTAAGTGAACAAACTGCCGAGCTAATCAGAAACACAGCAGGTTCTAATAATGAGAACCACCTGGGGAAGATTAGGGCCTGGGTGTGAAATAACAGGGGTGGACTGAGCAGGAAAATAGTAGACACAACATTCCTTTCTCCGACAATGGTGATCCTGCCAGAAATCTGCAGACTGACCGTGGAACAGGGAGCCTCCACTGTGTTTATACTGTAGCTGTGGTACGTTAATCACCACCTCCTTGTAACGCGTGTTTCAGCACAGAGAAAAGCACCGAGAAAGGTGCTGGATAATCCTGGTAGATAGAAAAGGAAGATGTGGACAATGGCGCATTTATTTTCTCCAGTGCATCTGTAATAATAATATAATAATAATAATTCATATAGCTCGCTTCTAAATCTAATGGTGTCTCAAGGTGCTTCACAGTTCTAAGAACAAACAACAGCACATAGATCCGTTTCAAAAACACAACCAGGTCTAATTGTTGAAAGAGAAACTGAAAAAAAATTGGTGAACGATTCTGAGCTGTTTCATAGTTTAACCTGCAGTTAAAGAATGTAGTTTGAATTAGAGATTCACAATCAGACAGTAACTGACAGGGGGGCTCTCCGTCAGTACAGTGAATCAAATTAAACCACAGAACCTACAAGGCTACAAAAATGATAAAAATCCTGGTGACAAACACCAAGTAAATGAAAGATCAAAGATCAACCCACTCGCCACATTTCTGCCTCTACCGCCGTGGAACTTTACGTGAAACGGACAAACCACCCCTGAGACGAAAGCAGACGGTCCACAGATTGCAAACATCGCCATCAAAGCATCAACCGGAAATAACAAGGAAGTCAAAGTTCATCGAACCCCCCCGACCTAATGGTTGGGTCTGCAGTTTTGGAGTAAATAGCTCAGGGTCTAGAGGGTTAATCATACGTCTCCCCTTTCGTGTTTGCAGAGAACATGGAGAGGGTGCACGAGTTGGATGACGGGGGCGTGACGCCCCTTCGCTTCCTGTTCAACCTCAGCAGCATCCCGGAGGACGAGCTGCTCTCTTCTGCCGAGCTGAGGCTCTACCGTCAGCAGATCGACGAGGCCGCCGCCGACTCGCTCTCAGACGCCCAGAGGCTCCACCGAATAAACGTGTACGAGGTGCTCAAGACGCCGCGGCCCGGCCAGCTGATCACGCAGCTCCTGGACACGCGGCTCGTGCACCACAACGCGTCGCGCTGGGAGAGCTTCGACGTGAGTCCCGCGGTGCTGCGCTGGACTCGCGAGCGCCTCCCCAATTACGGGCTGGCTGTGGAGGTGCTGCACCTCAACCAGACGCCGCGCCACCAGGGCAAACATGTCCGCATCAGCCGATCGCTGCACCAGGAGCCCGGCGAAGACTGGGAGCAGCTACGCCCCCTGTTGGTCACCTTTGGCCACGATGGAAAGGGTCACCCGCTGACCCGGCGGACCAAGCGTAGCCCGAAGCAACGGGGCCGCAAGCGCAACCGCAACTGCCGGCGCCACGCGCTGTATGTGGACTTCAGCGATGTCGGCTGGAACGATTGGATAGTGGCGCCCCCTGGGTACCAGGCCTATTACTGCCACGGGGAATGCCCCTTTCCTCTCGCGGATCATCTGAACTCAACCAACCACGCCATTGTTCAGACACTGGTGAACTCTGTGAACAACAACATTCCCAAGGCCTGCTGCGTGCCGACAGAGCTCAGCGCCATCTCCATGCTCTACCTGGACGAACACGACAAGGTGGTCCTAAAAAACTACCAGGAAATGGTAGTGGAGGGCTGCGGCTGCCGCTAACACACAAACGTGCAAAGAACTTGGACTGGCGACTTGAAAAAAAACACACAAAGACACAAACTGTAAAGACCTTTACTCCCAAAAATGTTCACTCGGACCCTTATTTATAACTTTTATGTTGAGGTGTATGTTTGTCTCACTTTTTTTGTTTCTTTGACAATATGATCATATATTTTGACAAAATATATATATTTATATCTACATATTAAAAATAAATTGAGTCCTTATTTTAAACATACAAAAGCTGTACAACCTTTCATATTGTACGTTAGATTGTATGAATTTTTTAAAATTGAGAAAATAGTTAAAAAAAACAATCAAAAAGGTTTATTTACTGTTAATATTTATTTCTTTCATATGATATACATTTCAAAAAAAGAATAATAATAAAATTAAAAACAGCAAACATGACTTTCGTCCGATAATAAATTCAGGCAAGATGCACAGTTAATAAATAACACCACATGTTTGTTTGTTTTTTTATTAATTCAACCTCTTAGGAATAATTCAACTTGCCCTTAAAGAACAAAATTCATCTTTATATCAGGAAACATGAGAAACATCTTTCAGGCACCCAGCTTTTGCTAAATAATGTATTATTTGCCTTTTTATTTTATATCATTAAACTCAGTTATTCACTCCTGGCCAGAGAAAGACAGACAGTTGTCTCCGTTTTCACCTTCCTCTCAGTGACAGTTGCTGTTCCAGAAATCGAACGCCATTTCAAAGATCTTCGGTCGAGGGCCTATTGTTCTCAAATTTCACTTTTATGTCAATTAGGCTAACATGTGATTGGACACTCGCTAATCCAAGTGCAGCCGGGGCGGCTTATTGAGCCTGACTGTGGGAGAGTGATTCCATTGTTCCTGACGTCCCCACATCAGGGGCATGATTGCGGGCGATGTGTCCTACCCTGATACGAGGCGGCTGAGTCCTCAGAAGAATCAAAGGTTAGACGCTCTGTCTCCTGCCTTTGTCTTCAGCGGCTCATGCCGGCAGAGCAAAGACGCCTGTCTCCAACCTGTGCCCCATCACACAATGGGCTTCTACATCACTTATTTACAAGCCGACGGCTGGCCCAAATTATATGATAATGTTCAGCTCCTTTGAACTGCCGGGAGACGTTGTCGGCTGTGCATTGTCTGGCGGCGCGGGCCCTGTACACCAACGTCTGACGGCGCACCGCTGACACCGCAATTATGGGATTTAAAAGACAATAAGTTTAAAGTCACGTGTTTTCACTTCAGCCCGCTCTTCACCAGAAAGATGTGTAACTCTGGACGTCCTGCAAAGTTAAATTAGAGATGACATCGATGATTTCTTTTAAGGACAAGTGTTAGTTTTTCCTCCTAGAACATGTACAGCCCCCCCCCGGGCGCTCTAATGGCCACTGGGGCTTCTCTTTGATGCCTGCATATCAGTGTCAAAAAAAAAAAAAGAGAGAGAGAGAGAGAGAGACTGGTGAAGGAGGAGAAGAATTTCATTTTGAAGTGGCTGAAGGCAGAAGAAAAGGGTGGGAGGTTCACGTATGTGTGTGTGTGTGTGTGTGTGTGTTCAGGAACGGGGGCTTTTAAGCAGCAACTTGACAGTGCAATTACAACATTTCAACTGATCTCCCCCTGAAGTTGAGATAACATCAGCTAGTTATGGTAATTGTCTGCCTGCTCATTATCCCACTACTCCACACAAAGAGGGGGACGCATGTTTATTAAAAAGAGCCAAGGAGCCAAGGAGAAACGTTTATTTAAACTCAGCACGCCCGCCGAGGCCGAGTCGATGCCTCGGCACTCTTGTCTGGGGGAGACGCGAGAAAAAGGAAAAATAAAAAGAAAGAAAGCGAGTGTCACATGATTGCTAAGAACTTCAGGAAACGGATAAATGTGTGAGTGTGTAAAGGAAGGTGGAGGGTGGGGTGGGGTGGGGTGGGGGGCTTTTGTCATTCCTACGTGACGTGCCACTCAGTCGACTGTAAAGGCTCGTTCGCACGCAATTACAGGTGAGTCATCATTCACCGGGTCTATTGACACGGTTCAACTAATTGACCGGGTGAAGTCTTCAAACAGCCTTTTATTTGGACGTTCCACAGTAAAAGACGAGTGTTTAGAGACAGTAAAGTGCCCCGCAGGAACAAAGGAAGACGATCCTGACTTGAGCCTCGTGAGTCCGTTCCTCGTTCAGAGCAGAAAGACGCGCCGAGGGTTCACGGCCCAAGAACGCAACTCATATACGTCAAACTGGACTAATGTTAAATGTGAATCGGAGCTTCACAACTTTTATCTCTTTCTTACATTTCTTGAACCCACCCTGGTTGTTTGGGTTTTTTTATAATTGCACCCATGAGGGTTGTTTTTTTTTGTCCTCACAGGAAACATCTTTCAAACCTTTGACGACAAAACAGTCTTCTGACACGTTTAACTACATAAATACTGATAATAATTATGGATGATGATGATGATTCACCATCACTGCCAACAGCAGCCGTGTACATGAGTGAGCTACGTTAGCGACCAATGCTAAACGGCCACAGGTTTGAGCTAACGTCGACCCCAGTGTTGTCAGACACAAACATGATTCAGTGCAGGTTACAGAGGAACATACATTTCATAAAACACACACACACACACACACACACACACGTCACACCGCTCGCTCATCTCACCAGTCGTCACTCGTGTTCAAAACCAAAGAACCAGATCCCACCAGAGGAGAGAATGTTTGTGGTTTGCATGAACTCAGAGACAAACAAGAGCGTAGTGATACTCTGCTAAACCAGAACACGTGTTTATGGTTGGAGTTGTGTGGACAGGTTGCGTCAGGCTGAGCTGCGCTCCAGTCCCAAACTGGAAAGAGTTAGTCTGTCGGTTTAAAAAAAAAAGAAAACCAATCAGGAGGGTCCACGGTGATGAAAGCTATTGTCAGTGCAGCTCCAGGTCACGGCCTCTCGTTTCAACCTCCACGCACACACACACGTCCTTTCTCGTGCTCTTTTTTCCAGGGTGTATCATTTTTACACACATTCACGGGCCTGAAACCTTAGACGCTGCTCACTGTCCATCTGCGGGGGTTATCTGGGTGACACCTCTGTCTGTGACTCATCCCCCCTCGTCACACTCACCTCCGCACAGGCACACGGCAGCCGGGGCGCTCCGCCGAGCGTTTAAGAGGATCAGCCTGTCATCGATGGAACACTTTGACCCCGGAGGTCAACGCCACAGAACGCAAACACACAGGCACATGTTGTCTACAGGGCAGCTCGCAACCGCTTGGAAGAGGTCAGACCGGGGTGAATTACACTTTATTTATCATTCTGTCCATGTCTGAACCATTAAAAGAATGAAAAAGAATCGCTGAGAATGAAAACATTCAACGCTCATGGTCGGACATGATGGAACCATTTTAGACGGGTAATAATAATAATAATAAATCTTCATTTATGATAAAATGTCCAATGTACATTGGTTTATTCATTCGGATTGTGATTGTTTTTTTAAATTAACATACAATCATGAAAAGTACATCAACTGTAGACACACGTGGCGGACAAAGACAGCTTTGAGGAGGTTGACGAGTCAAACTCAAGATGCAGGTATCAGAAATGAATCGCCACGGGTCTGATCGGCGTTGGCGCGCCGCCCCCCTGGCGGTTTCCACGGCGGCATCATGACTTACGCTGTTGCCAGCCAAAGGAAAAATAAAGTGAATGTGAGCGACGGTTGCTAAGCTTTCGGTCATTCCTTCCCCTTTGTCAGCGTTCAGCCTTCGGGGGCTGCCTGCCTTTGTGTGTGTGTCTCCACATGCACTATTGAGTGTGTGTGTGTGTGTGTGCACACCAGTGTGACTGGTGACACCCCACTGGTGTCTGTCAGTGGTGTCACAAGAAAAACAATGGAGCGCTCTCAAAGAAAGCTTAATAACAGTAATTGGTGGCTGAGCCATCAGAAACACTATCAGATATTTCCAACCTGACAACTGTTCCAAAACAGTGTGTGAGAAGGGGGGGGCCGGAGACGTGTGTTTGTTGAACAGGAGGGGGGGTGGTGGTGTTACACACTGTGATTAAAACCCCCCACGACAGTCGTTTCTCTCAGCAATCCTCCCCGACTGGGAGGAGATCATAGTGGAAATTTCCACTTGTTGAGTTCCACTTTGGGTTTGAGGGTCGGTGTCAAGTGCCGGTGTCGCTGTGTGGACGGAATGCTGCCTTTGTGGGCGAGGCTGCGGTGTAATTTCGGGCAGGGCAGGGTGTCCCCCGCAGTAGGTCTTTCTTCCTCCTCGGGCCCTGTGCGGTTTCATTAGATACGGCTAATGAAAAGATGGCTGCCTGACGGCCCGGCCCCCGACGCGGCTCTGGCCTGTATTTACAGCCCCCGTCAAACAGGTGTGCCGACGGGCCCTCGCCGAAAAACACTTCTCACCTTCGCTTCCACGGACGATGAACCATTCTCACCTGGAAGATTATCTCCGTTCTATCCCAAATATTTCCCCCTCCCCCCTCATTTTCTTTTTTTAGTCATCAAAGCGTCTCGTGTTATTTTGGAATTGTCACATTTGAACCATCGACACATTCTGAACAACTCCAAAACAACACATTTTCATTGTGTGAAATGTACAACATTTGTTCCTCCAGCTTTCCACGGCTACGTCCCGACACCGTGACGTACAACCTCCAGACAAAGGTCTGTGAATTCCCCTGTGACCGCCGAACTTCTGGCGTCGATCTCAACACACGTCTGCGGTCGATGTGTTTGGGGTTATACGCAGTTTAATCAGGTTTTTACATCACAGGGCCTATTTTCATGACTGCACTTGTGATAGTTTGAAATATTTGAACTGTTTCAGACACACCATCTTCTTTAGTTGATATTTACTTGAATTGTTAATCGTTTTAAGATGTTCGGCACACACACACACACACACACACACACACACACACCGGTCATCTTCATCCGGCTTTGTCTTCATTTTCAGACATAAGGCAGGAAATTAAAGACACTGACTCGGGCTCTGTAAGTATCTCTGTATCTCTGCTGCTCTGAAGCTGCTGGCAAACTGAGATGTTGTAAAGAGGCTGCTGTAATTAGACAAAGCTGGTTATGCACAAGTGCTCCACCTCATTCTCCCGTTCCCTCCCCAATGGATCACTAATTTGCCTTTCAGCACAAGAATAGTCGATATACAGTCCAGTATCATCGGGTGACGGCTCATTGTTTTGGAGTGCTTTGGTACAGGAGCCCATTTTGGCCCCTGGCAGCGCTCCGGTGCATTAATATATGAGAAGCAAGGGAACGGGTGTCGGGCTGGAGTGCGGCCGGAGTTAGATCTCAGTGTTTATTTGCTAACAGACTCCCTCTGTGTTCATACGCTGACCCTTTGTGTGGCTCTCTGAGAGGCAGGTGGATTGTGCCTCTGGCTTGCGGGCTAAAGTTTGAAAGCAACAACGTGAAACCGGAGATGTAACGCGACCCCAAGGCAATTAGGGCACAAAAGGGCAGTTTTAAAAAAAAAAGAAGAAGAAGAAAAATTCTCCTCCTTTGTGTTGCTGAATACGATTTAAGATTCTTACTCATTGTGACATGGGGACATTTTCATCATCTGTGTCTAGAACTCCACAATAACAGCAGTGGACTGTCTCTGTGGACCAGTGGTTAGTGGGTCAGGGGGGGTTGGAGCCCACCCAGGGACAAAGTTTTTTTTTACTATTGGGAAAAAAAAAGAAAAAGATTCAACAGATTCTTTGACGATTAGTGACAAAGGCACAGTGGATGAAATGAATTTAGGATGATACTATGGGGGGAAATGAGCTGCTTGGTGGAGGTCTGAGCTGATTTTCTAGGCTGGAGATCTGGGTGGGATGGACACGACCGGACGTTTTACAGTGAAAACCACAATCCCTCCCTGATTCCCTCGTGTGTGTGTGTGTGTGTGTGCGGGGAAGGTGCAAACACAGGAGGACAGAGCCTCTACACCTCCGTCCTCCTGCCGCCTCTCCCCCCTCCCTTCCGTTGAATGGAGCGTGTCTACCGGATCTGCCCAGGATGAAATGTCATATCTTAGACTGATCCTTATCTCTTAATCACTTCCTTTGTCTCCCGTGATTCCCCAGACCCTCCCTGACTTCCCTCCTCGGACGAGGCCCTTTGATGTGTCAGCCGCAGTTAGGGACCGGGGGTGCCTGACTGGGGGTTGCATGTGGTGTGTGTGTGTGTGCGTCTGTTTCTGCTCTGAGCTAACAAGCGCCTCCGAGGTTATCAAGATTTGATGGCGGAGGAGGATGGAAAGGATGGGTGCTGTTGTCGGTGCCATACGTCTGTTGTGGCTTTGGGAAACTGGTTGCAGAGGTGTGTGTGTGTGTGTGTGTGTGTGTGTGTGTGTGTGTCGCATTCAGCGGAAGTGCGTCTGTGTTCTCGGGTATGTAACAATGAGAAATGTGCTGAAGGGTGGGATCAATGTGCAACATGGGCAGTCATGTGTTTCTCTGTGTGTGTGTGTGTGTGTGTGTGTGTGTGTGTGTTTTTAACTTCTGCGTGTTTGTATGAGTCTAAATCCTAAACTGATGTCACATCAACCTCAAATACTTTCTCTGAGGCAACGAGCAGATGTTTGCATGGGAGCCATAGACAGTCAAATGTGAAACAAATGTTGGAAATATCACGGAAGGAGGGCGCCAAGTCTGAAAAATGGCAAAACAGAGCAATTTTCAAAATGCCCTTGATTAATACGTTTGTGTCTGGGAAGAACGTGGAGATTTTACTGGGTTAATAACATCCTGTGTAAAATGACAGATGGTTTACTAGAACGTAGATATTTGTCTGTGGAATATATCAAATGTCTTTTGTGTGTGTGTGTGTGTGTGTGTGTGTGTGTGTGTGTGTGTGTTTGACTGTGACTAAAGCGCTGCAAATATTTTCACTTCAGAAAAGGTGGTTTTCAACAGTCCTGTTTGTTTCCACCTCACAAGAACAAATTGAAACTTGAAGTAAAATAAACTCATATATATATATACATATATATATATATATATACTCAGCTTCCTGCTTTGCTGCTGATACAACAGCCACCGTCTTTTTTCACTGCACATACAGTCATCAGATCTACGACACACGGGACATTTGTTTGATTATTATTACTGTTATTTTGACCTTCAGCTCCATCTCAGTGTCAGATCAGTGTCTGATTCCACTGGACCACAAAGTAGATTTGATCCAATCCATTGTCAATCTTGAGGTGAAGTGTTGTTTCACACAGGGCCGCTGCTAGCCATTTGGGTGCCCTAAGCACAATTGTGTTGTGATGCCCCCCCCTTTTTGGAAAGAGCTCAGTGGCATTACACTATAGAACAACAAGAGGAGGAACCATTTGTTATTTACCGTACATCATATGTACCCTATTGAACATTGTTCTCTTTTTTGGTGCCCCCCTCCACAAGCTGGTGCCCCAAGTACGCTACAGCGTCACACGTGAGCGGCGGCACTGATTTCACATCAGTGACTGAATGGGTTGGATCCTGGTTTGACAGCTGCAATCACCTGCTGGATGTCAGCTGAGAAGGACGAAGGAAGCCCGCCAAGCATTTAATACAAGTGGAGTGAGAAGGAAAAGGTCGGCTGAGGTAGAACAGACTGTTTCTTTCAGGACGACTCGTTACTGACGGTCAGAAACATGTTTTTCATTGATTTTCAGTAAGTGAGTGATGAGAAGAGAGAGCAGATGGGACCGTCTGCGAGCCACAAGAAAAAGACACGTATCTTGGGCTTCATCTTCAAACAGACTCGTGGACATATTTCTGGAGGAGAAGTGTGTCCTATCACAGATCACGGTGTGTTTGGTGGCTCGTTAGGCCGACAACATCCGGAGGCTCATTCTTTGGTCCCTGAAGGGATCTCGGGCTCGAGCCAAGGGTGATGAGGGCACATTGTCTGCACCCTCTGGTGGCCGTATGCAACAGCACAAGTGGTCCTTTGTGTGTGTGTGTGTGTGTGTGTGTGTGTGTGTGTCTGTCAACCTGGAGACAGAAAAAGAATGTGCCTCCGTCAGGTGAGAGTACAATGATGTATGTCTGTGCGGTGAGCCCACCCAGCACCGGCTGCGTATCCTGACAAAGATAGTAGACCTGGGGTGGGGTGGGGGGGGGGGTTGAGGGAGGAATAACACGGCGGGTGTCAAAAAGGAAATGTCACCATGAGAGCAGCTTCCTCAATACATGACGTCCGTCTGTTTTCAGATGGATTTTCAAATAACGCAGCCAGATTGTTTCAGGCACCGGTGTATCTGTGTGTATTTGCACAGTCAAGCGAGTGTAGAGAGAAAATATGTCAGCTCTTTCCCCCAGATTTAGGTCTAAGCTTGAATAAACTCTGACACTCCCTCGTTGGCGAGTGATTTTCAAGAGGCTGTTTGTTGCTTTTGGCACGAACATACACAACTGTATACATTTAGACATGGACGTTTGAGAGTGAGATCATTAACATATGGCCGGAGCAGCCCAGGCCCTCAGCCATGAGCCCAGGGGGGGAATTCTGATCATATACTTCAGATATTATTACCTCTCCTCATGTGGAAAAGACTTGCTCACTCAGGCCATGTCCACACGTACCAAAACAATCCTTTCTCCCCTCCGTTTTCCTTGGCACCATATCAAGAATATTTGCATCCACATGGATCCGACGGGCTGTCGTTCATACTCCAGGCCTGTAGGTGGCACTGAATTCACCAAAGAACGGAGAAGAAGAGATGGAGCGACACTTCCTTGTCTGCCGAGCAAATAGAACAGTCCAAAATGAGATTTTTGAAAGAAAAAAATGAGCGGAAATGATGCCGATGTCTTGTCAGTTACTTTGGTAACAAGAGAGGCTCACTTTGAGTCACTGACACCTGAAGTAAACAAAGAAAACACAAAATAACTGCAGCATTTCCGTGTCAACCGTATGTGATTTTTGACCAAATGACACCAACTGTGGTCACAAGATTCGCTCACTTTCAGTGGCTGCAGCTTCAAGTAAACCACGAAAAACATTTGAGAACCGGACAACAAGAAGAAAGAAACACGGATTCAAGGCGCGGAGCTCTGCAGACAGACACAGACATATAAACGCTCACAGCTTTAAACAGAACAGACTCACTATGTTCGACAGCACGAACACAGCATGTACATGTGCCTAACGTTGTTGTTATGACACGTCGGGGGGGTTGGGCTCCTCGATACGATAAGTATGCGGATTCGTCGTCCAGACGTATTCTTTCACCCTGAGACCAGGTTTCAAAAGACTCCCAATCTGTCCCAATCATCTTATCGGTCACCTGTGACATCTGTCTCAGATAACTGGGAGCAAAAAAAATCCTGAAAGGAAAGGAAAATCTGAAGACTCTCGAGTGAATTTTTCAGTCAGGAAAAAAAAAAAAAAAAAAAATCCAGGGTGGCGTCATGCCAAACAAACAAACCTGTTGCCATGGTAATTAACAAAGCCCCTGCAGAGTCGGTGGACGTGGGTCGTCCAGAGTGGAAACGGAAAAAAAGGTATGAAAATGAGTCGCTTGTAACAAGTTGGCAGATGGAGCTTGTGGAAGAAAAAACATTTTCTTGAAGTTTTGATTCTTGCATCATGAATAATGAAGACCAGGTTATCCGTACGGACGCCGGCTCCATTGGATGGAGCCGGTTTCCAAAACACTGGTTCGCCCTTCACATACGGGAGTGGACACGTTGGCTGGGCTTCACATGCACTCCACCACATGTTGGGCCTTTTGGCGCTCGCTGCCCTTTACCTGCCTGCCAGCACGTATGTTTTAATGATGTGTAAGCGAAGGGGGGGCGGGGGGGCGAAGGTTAATGAGTTTGAAAACAGGTAGACAACTGATCGGTACCGGAGTTAAAGATAGGCACTGAAGGCATCCATTTGACTGGTCAACACATGGTGTGTGTCTGTGTGTGTCTGTGTGTGTTTGTGTGTGTGTGTGTGTTCCTCTGTGTGTTTGTTTGAGGCTTGCGGCCACAGTCGTGCCCGGAAAGGCTCGGAGCACAACCAGTCATTAGTAAGTCAGGCCGTCTGGAGTGCATTATGGGCTGGGTACTGTAACTCTTACAAGCACTGGCTGCTATCAAATCAGGGATGAGGGGAAGAACGACGGAATGGAAGAGAGAAAAAGAGAGGGCGGAAATGATTATACCTGTGTCAGATAATAACTACATAATGGCTTCCTTTTTGTTCCTCCCGTTTTACAGGTTTACCAGAAAGTATTTTTGAATTGAAGCTTGATCCCGTTCAACGCTGGCGCGCCACATGGATGAAGGGAAGGAGGAAACATGGCTGCCACTCGCGCTGGGGGATGTTGCTTGGACTTAACAACTGGGCGGAATGGCCCTTTAAATCCTGCCGAGAGTCTGAACAACCTGAGGTTAGGATCCTTCCAGTCCAATGAGCGACTGCAGAGATTCTTTTCGTGTTTGACATGATAAACCAATTGGAGTATGTGTGTTACTGAGTCAAGAAAAGGCATAGTATACATTACGCAATCATAAGATTCTAGAATTATGGAATAATAATGTAAGACTTTATACGTGGGGCCTGCGATGAGCTGGTGACTCGTCTACGTTGGACCGTGGCGTTCGGATCGTCTCCAGCAGCAACAACGACCCGTAAATACAATTTAACAGGCAAAGAAAGTAAACACCATACAAAGAATACCAAAAATACGAGTGTTTATGTAATGTAGAAATGTTGTGAAGAAGGAGCTGGGAATTATACTATTAAATATATTATGGTACAAGTACTGAACCTAAGCAACCAAAGGGGACTCGACAAGGGACTTCTCGTTCTTGTGAGCCGGATGGAGAGAAGACCACTTTGCTAATCCGCCAGATTGACCAATGTTTACAACCTCTATATACTCATCAAACAGCTCCATGCCAAGTTTCACTGTTAACCTACGGTGAGAATACAGACATTTACTTTACTTTATGAGCATTTCCCGTTCGCCTGCTGGAAAGAATGCAGATACCGTTGACTCATTCAGTCGTCACGTCGCACGTCGAGTCTTCGGGGCACAAACCGGGACTATGGAAGCGCGTCTTGAACGAGCTTTGATTACACGAAGCTGGATGAAGTTAGTGGAACGACTTAATGAGGAGACGCTGGAGTCTGGTGTTCTTTAGCGTCCTCGATGGAATAAACCCCAGGTCATTTAGCCATCCTTGGTGCAGACATTTCCAATCAAAGACTTTTATTTTTTTCTTTAAATTATTTTCAAAGACTCGGTCAGACCAATTCAGAGGTAAACTGGTCGTAAAACACAACACAAGGACGTTGTGTTTGACAGAGACTCTTGTGTTGGTTTTTTTTCGCTGGTCTCTGTCCCGTCAAACTCTGAATCATCGCGGTGCATCATCCGACCACTAAAATACAAACAGGTCTCGTTGCTGGGTGAGTTTGGTGAGGCGGCGGTGAGTCAAAATCTGCATAAATGTCCGGAAAGTTCAGCTATTTCAACAACAATGTATAAATCAATGTATGTCCACTGAGTCATGCTCTCACTTCAGATTTAGGAGTCAGTTTGAGAAGTTTTTTGTTTGTTGGTTTTTTTTTTTGTTTTGCTAAGTCAAGCAGAGAATGGGTGATTTGATGTTTTCAGACTCTTTGCAAACGCTTCTTTTGTAATCAAGAGCAAACAACTACATGCTACGCGTTTGTTTTTCTTTTCCTGTTAAATCAATAGACCGAGTGTCCGTTCATCTCCGCTCAAGCCGCCTGCTGGTTATTTTCTACCATTTCAGCAAAAGTTCGACCCAATCCACTTTATTTATAGAGCACGATTTCAGCACACAAGGTTGCTAAAGCGCCGCACAACATGATAAAACACATAAAATAAATCCTAAGATGAAAGTAATAAAATAAAATCAAGTTCTCTCCAGTCGTTCTCTCTGGTCCTAGCGCCATACTCACAATATTTGTACGTTTTCTACGATACACACACAGTCCGGTTCTGTAAATAGATCATCTTTCCAGCAGTGAAATACCTCTTAAAGGTATCGTTTTTGACATCTTGACTTCATTCTTGTGTTCTGTTTTTTGATTTAGCAGCAGAAGAGGAAAGGGATTGCCTGGAAAGCGTCTGGCCTTCATGTTACAGCAGTCAACATATTGAAACACCTGTTTTGATTTATTGTGTCGGGGTAGTTGGCAGTGGAGAGGTTCCAGCACCCAGCTTCATGCTCACGTCCTGCCAAACACACACATACACACACACACACACACACACTCCTCTGTTACAAACACTTGCGCAACTGCCTGCGAAAAGAAAGAAACTCAAAGGCCTG
>CAAKHB010001494.1:140665-187820 GCA_901007665.1 Aeoliscus strigatus
ACCCCGTGTTGTTAAGTGTGTTTCTGGATCATAGGTATTTCACAGGATTGAAAGCACAGGACCGGCACAAACCGTCCCACTGGGAAACGGCTGCTTGTGTTTGTGTTTCTCTCTCTCCCATGGACGTCGGATGACCGCGCCGCAGCGTCGCGCCTCAACCCTCAAACCAGGTGATGACAGCATTATTGAAGTTGGGTCCCTGAAGGGTTATGGTCAGCGTGATAAACATTATATTGGCCCTGGGCGGTTGAGACGTGGGCAACGACTCTTTTCACCTGCTCTCCTCACTCCCATGGACGTGTGAGGTCTTTGCCGTGCTCGTTGTTTGTCTCCCTCACTGGTGATAGTGGGATACAGTAAATATTTGAGAGTTATTGCCGGGATTGGATTAATTACATGGAGTCTTGAGTTTCTGCAATGACTCCTTTGTTCCCAGAGAAGTCACACAACATTAACAAGCCGTCAAGCTGTGAGCTGACACCGTTTTCTCAGTGACGTTGTAGCGGGTTTTGCTTCGCATTATGCGTGTGCGAATGTTCTCGTGTAAGCGCCCACACACTCTTAAATCTGTGCGTCTTTAGGTGCGGGACATCCAGTGTGTAAGTCTTTAAGATGGAGAGAGAGATAGAGGAGAGAAAGACAGTGACAGTGTAACAGCATGAGCAAAAAAAAAAAAAAAAGAGCAGTAATGGAGCTTGACCAAACCAAGCGCTTGTACATAAATTGACATGTGCAATTAGGGAGATGTACGCAGTCCCCCTGGTCTGTTTAAGATCTGGAATAGTTTCCTAACAGCTTCAAGATGCCCTGTTTTGGCTTTGGTTACTAATCTAAATCGGGTTTGACCTTGCTGAATAATGGTGCTGGTGAAGTTCCCTGTGTTCTCTTTGGCGTCGGTCCAGCTCGACACCATACATGATGCTTTCAGCCTCTTACGGCAAAACCCAATCCAGCTTCACTGGAATCTGAGCAAAATACTGACCTGAATTAGAATTCCTGACCTTGCGAGGTGGTCGTAAACACTTTTAGTTTCCTGTTTATAGAGTGCATAAAGGCGGAGGGCTATGAAAAGTGGAGAAGCTGAGTGTTTATCGAGCATTTTCTGCTTGGAACTTCTCCCTGTTCTTCCTTTTCCTCATCTTTCCACTTGACCTATTTCATGACGCTGTTTTCTTTTATATATATATACATACAAATTTGCCAATACGAAACCCCCGGGTTCAGCGAATACAATGAAAGCTTTGTTGACAGATGTTCTAAACGGTGAAGATTTACCGAGAGAATGACAGAGAGGCATCTAACGGGTTAAAGACAGCTGCCAACATCTGTAGCTGCGGTGAGCGTTTAATTGTGAGGCCCAGCAAGCGAGTGAGTAGCATGGTAGAGAGGGGGCTGGCAGGCCACATATTTCAGAGGAGTATTCACAGAGCAGCTTTCTGGACGGCCATGTGGACTCAATGATGGCGACCAGGGGTGTGCTGTGCTCCTATGAAATATTAAATCTGGTCGGCCTCCGAGTGCGGACAGACCACCTGCAAGCAAGTGTGCCGTGCGACGAGCCCGGAGATCAGAGGTCCCAAAACACACGTATGCATGAGAAAGAACGCACACTCATTGAACCAGTAGGCCTGTTCATGCTTACGGTAATGGGCCTAAACACACAGCAAAAAAAAAAAACAATGTTCATGGGAACACTCAAAGCCATGTGGGGGGAATTTGTCATCTCAGACTGAGAAGTTTTTTTTCAGGTTTCCATTAAAACCCCTGCTGCAGTAAAGATCAGTGTAGTAGTACAAAGTACAAGGCTTCAAATCATGTCCAGTGGTCACTGGTGGACAAGAAAAACACAAAAAGTCCATATAAGACAAAAGTTTCTCGAGTACAAAAAGAAACTCAAGCCTCCACTGAAGAGCAGCAGCGAAGACGAGTGCCTGTCGACCGCTGGCCCCCTCGGGGCCTCGTTCATTTACACGGTGTCCAGCCGGTCCTCGGCCTCCCTTCTGCTCCCCCGAGGCATCCCTGCCTGTCCAGATGTGCAGCTGTTTATGTGGAAGAAATAAACGCAGCTGGCCTGCACTTCCTCAGCATGAACAACGGGGGTCGCCGTTCTCAACTCAGGCGCCTCGTGGAAAGTGACACTTTCAGATTCCCATAATCATTCAATGTTCAAACAGCTAATAGAAATATTAGATGTTTCCAAATTTAAAAAGTACACTTTTGTTTCCAATAGAAAACAGGTAAAAAAGCAAATATCTGATATTAATAAAATGCATGTGCTAGAATCAAAGGGCGAGCATGTGCAGTATCTTATAGATCATTTATATGTATAATTTGCTCCTGAAACCTGCATTATATGCTGATAGAGAACGGTTTCCACAGTCGTTTTAAACCCAGTAAGACTTAAAATAACAATCTTAGAATGACTCCGTCAAGGGTCCTCTTGTGTCAAACTCCTGTTTGCTCCAGATGAGTTGGTTCCTCTGCTGCTAATGTGACTGTGAATGGAGAAGTGATCTGTGTATTGTTCAGGTGGAAATATTAATGCCACCCATCTTGCCTGTCATCGACATGTTATGAGGCCACGTCACTGGCTTTCCTTAATTCTTCTTTTTTTTTTAACTTTAAATGACCACTCGTGCCAAAACTTTAACTAATTTTGATGAAAGTGTCTGACGTGACAAGTCAACGATTGCAGACCACAGATCAAAAGTCGATCACGCCAGCTAATGAAGTGAAACATCATCACATGTGAGTGTTTTCATGTTTCTGGAAACTGTTTCAACTCTTCCCCACAGTATTCCAGAAACACTGGTGACATCCTGTGGCGATCTGGTGTCACTGGGTTTCTTCAGAATTTGCTGTGGAGCGTCCAACCTCTCTACCCTCTCGTGGGGGATCAAACACACAACATAAAACAGAAGCACTGTACAAGTCTGGGAGAAATCACTCCAACACAAAGATGCTGTATCTGAAATGTGTTTGGTCCTGGGCTGTTGCTGTAGCACATGCTGCTAAAAGGGATCAGCAGATATGAATAGGAATCCATACCATAGTACAGACTCACATTACATACTATAGTAGTACTGAATCCTTCTGACAGACAATATTTTTGGCAAACTTTTCCCTGAATGTTTGTCAAAAAACAAGAAATTGCCTGGTCATTTGAAGAATTTGAATTTGGAGAATTCGTATGACACATGTATGGGTCTTAGATGAGATCTGCCATGTAAAATCTGTATTTGCATGAACTCTTACCAAACATATGGGCCGCAAATGGTCACAAGGTGGCAGTAGAGGCCTTTTGCAGAAATTTGGGGCGCGTCCTGTGCACCTGCTTCTCTGAGCCATCCGCGTTTCCTGCATGGAGGGCAAAGACATTTAGTGATGTGTGAAGGTCAAGTGTGTGCAGCAGTCCTAGACAGAACACCACCACGTCCTGGGAACTGCACAATATAACTACAATCATACTACTTGTTAATACAAGAAATAACATATTGTCAAAATAGGGCTATGTCATTATTTCAGTTTTTACTTTTATTTATTTATTTGACTTTTTGACACCTCTTCATGATGATTTCATCCATGTTTCTGTTTTTTTTTATTCTAAAAAAACATGAAAATAGATCATAGGCCATTATTTTAAGAGAATGATGATATGTATCTTTCAGCAGTACATTCGTAGTTTTGCAGGAGATGCTGTAGAATACACATGCAAACACGAACGCGTCCTTGAGCCATATTTGTTAATGAGTCAAATCAGCTCCCTTCATTTGGATGAACGTCACGAAGCAGCACAATCAGTCCGGGTTTGTCATTCGGGAGGAGGTAACGCTGTCATTTCGTTGCCCTGGAGACTCCAAATCAATCGCATCCCGCAGTAACCTCCTCGTCCACTGCCACCAGAGGGTTCGGCTGCTGCTGACGTCAACGGGAGCGGGCGCGCTGATTGGCTGCCTGCTGTCAGTCGCGCTGCCATTGAGGAGTTGCGGCCCGTGCGGGAGGAGGTGTGTCTGCGGCTGCGAGCGCACGCCTCCTCATAAATACACACACACAGCTGAGGTGCTGATCACACACAGCAAATTAAAGCGCTCGGATCAGTGCGTGTGTGTGTGTGTGTATGTGAGAGAGAGCGAGAGAGAGAGAGAGAGAGTTTGTGTGTGTGTGATCAGTGTGTGTGTATGAGTGTGTGTGCTGCTTCCAGTACAGACAATTGACATTCCTGCATCAGCATCAATTGACTGCAGGTGTGACTTCATGTCTGTATTTTCTCCGCACAGATACTGGTGAGTAACGTTTCACTTTCACCTGTTCACTGCTGCAGTCGTTCGTTCGTTCGTTCGTTCTTTCTTTGATAGACATGAATCAATCCAACAGTGCATTTGCTGCCAGGTAAGAACAAACGGTGATTCAGTTACACATTAATATTAAAGTATATTTAGTACTTCACCTTGTTGCTCTGCCATTTTAGGTTAAATGCATGGTTATTTTTCTCCTTCATAATTGATGGAGGCAAAGAAATGTCAGCATCCAATCATTGCTTTGTGTACCACTTTCCAAAAAGGTCATTTCATTTTCATCTGCCTCATTCCTCCATGTAAAATGATTTTTATTTTAAATCATGTTTGCATCATTTGTCCTGAAATAAAACCTTGTTTTCCATATGTGTCTTTTATATAGTGATGTCAGACATGTCTGCGGATGGATGCTCTCTGCACCCAACATTACTGACATTTCCTGCATGTTTTACTTCTGAGACCGTGAAGCATGTTCTTCCTGTCTTTGCTGAGGTTTGCTGCGACCTATTGTGAGCGCTGATCGAACCTCAGCAGGATTCTGGCAGCGTTCCCCAGGAAGTTTACACTCAACCTCTTTGCTGTAACCACTTTGTGCTCACACCTGTGCTTCCCGTAAGGCCTATTCAGCTGCATTGTTTGAAATCCATCAGCAGGCTTTTGCCTTTTCTTCTGGACTCCTTATCAGTCGACAGTTCAGCCAGAAGAGGCCCTTAAACTTGGTTCAGTGTCTGCACGTCACCTGTGCCACCAACCCTTTCAGCGGCTGCACTGTGGCTTTTTCTAGGCGTGTGAACAGGAAGTCATTTTCCTCCAAAATAGCTGGGTCTTTATATTCACTCACTTGTCAGGTGTGGGAAACTGTTGGAGAGGTTTTTACTTTCACGTACTTGAGGCAGTAATTTATAGAAAATGTTTTTACAAGCAGGTACTGGAGAGGCAGAGGGAGTCAGGATGGGTTTAGAGTGACACACTCTGGATATATTCGGCACACACACACGTCCCTGCAGAGCACTGTGACTCTAGGGGAGGTGGAAATTAGTGCTGGCATCACCTTTGGCCTGTCACCAACAGTCTGTGCTTCATGATTAGTGTGTCTGTCATGATAATACCAGTCTTTAGTGTTGCACTCACTGACTTTTTTTTTGGGGGGGGGGCGCTCTGTTCCTTCCTACTACTATAAGAAGCCATTAAGACGCTCAGACACTTTGGAACGATATTGATGAGACAAACTTGGATAAGAATAAGGTCAATAACCGGGTTTGATCGACACATGTTAGGTCCATTGATGAGTTGACTAAGAATTAATACGACATACGTGGTGTATATGTTCCCTGTGTGTTATTACGACGCTGGCAGGACCTCACACCTTGTGTGGGTCAATAGTTTAAGACCTGATCTCGACCTAGAACCCGTCCCCTTGGCGCCTCACTCATGAACCACTGGGGGCCGTTTCCAAAGAAGAACGGTCAAACATGCCAGCCTGACGTGGCCATACACAGTAGTTCCCTCGCTGCGGTGGATTTTTATGTAATCCATTTACAAGTTGGTTACTTATAAAACACTTAGCGTCGCCTCTCCAGGAGGAAAGTATTCCACTTTGAGACGCACTCTTCAGCCGTGCTTGACACTTGAAGCAATAATAGATGTGAGCGGGCTGCGTGTGTTTGTTTCCTAGCAGGTTGAATTGTGTGTACCCCCCCACACACACACACACACACTTCCTCCTCATTGTGCCCCTTATGTGTTTTATTACACCAATGTTCTGTTATTCTTAGCTGTGCAGGATGTTTATACGATCCCCGAACAGAAATATGACTGGCAAAGCCTGAGTGTTTATCTTTTTCTCTTCCCTCCCTCTCATCCTCTCTTCAGGTCTTTGCTGTCACAGTTCCATGTTCATCCCTTCTTCTCCCACTTTTTTTTTTTTTTTTGCATGTCTGCCTCACCCTCCTCCGCACACCACTCTAGGATAAAATGAGCTTAAGAGCATTGATAATATTTTTTTTCCATGCTAAACCTTGTGCACGCTTCCGCGACCTTGTTTATTTTTGGATATCCAGCTATTGTTTGGTCCAAATATGTTGCGTTGGTTAGCGTTTGGTGGTTCAGGCAGCAGCTCTGTGAACTCAGTGTTTCCTTGTGCAACCAACAATGGGTGTGCCTAAATGATAGCGATGGAAAAAACTGCTTCAAGGGTTAATGATCTCTCGGTATCAAGCGTTCCTGAGGAATGAATCTGTAAAGCTACTACCAGACATGTTTTTGCATGTATTTATGAAAATATTGGCAATGGCTTTAATTCTTCATATGGGTGTGGACACAGTGTCAAGGCAGAGAAAAGCACATCAATTAAAAGTTTAAGGATTAATTTGAACTCCAATACACTCTTAAGTCCTGTCACAGTGAATTCACCGTTTCTCTTGAGGACGTGTTTCCTGTCCAAGGCTCGAATGTGGAAAGTTCTATACAGAAAGTCTACCTTTAGTGTAAGTGATGACGGTAAATGTGGAGATATTCACTTTGCCGTCGGTACACTGAGTTTCCAATGAGTCATAAGCAGACAAAAGGCAGAACGGTGCTGAAAGATTCCAGTGGAGCGAGTGTTTCATGATGTAATTGCAGATGAAGTGAAAGTATCGTAAGTTTTGACACAGTTTAAGACGTGCTGTTTGTAACGTCGACCACTGGAAATCAATCCCATTTTAGTCTTATTTTAAATTATCTGATAAGACCTGTGTTTTCTTAGCTGCAGCGCACTGTGTTCCGTGGAATGCAGGTTTACATAATCTCTTATATCAATCCCCACAAGTTAATCAGGACCACTGTTTATTAATAGTCCCCATGCTACACCCTAGAATAAACATTTTCATTTAAGATTTAAAATGGGTCAGGGTGAGCCTGCAAATCTCCAAAGACCTTTGAATCAAATAATACGAGGATGTGAGCAAGCGCCGTGTTTTCATTTTCCTACATAGCTGGTGACCATACCAACCATCAGCTTGTGGCCGGTGACCACGGGGCTTTAAATAGACAGCGTGAGAAGGCTGCTCAGCAGCACGTCTCAGGACATGTACATGTCAATCCTAGGACCTTTAAAAAACAAATTCATTGCTGCACCATTGCTGAGTGATGAATGCACAGAACATGGGGAAATTAGCTTGTTTTACTTCCCATCTAAAATGGAAAGTTTGGCCAACCGCTGATGGAACAAAGTGCATGAAGTCCCCCCCCAGTCTGATACCACAGCACGCCTCCAGCACACTCTCACAATGACTGAGTGCGAGAGCACATCATCCTGTATCGTCAGAGAGCCATATTACAGATCTGTGCAGCTCTGCACACAGCGTGCTTGTTGTGATGTGGTCGACATCTGCAAAACATAAACAAACTTGTGCAGGAGGGTTGAAGCATCCATCGGTTTCAGTCTGCAAACAGACCATAGACTGTATTCACTTATTTAAAACGTGTGTTTAATTAAAAAATGCAACCCATTGCACTTTTTTTTGCCCATTGTTTTCACTAATTTTGCACCATATTTATCATTTTATGTTCGGTTTTCTCTACAGCCCAGTGTTTGTGCCTTGCCGCGATATGACTGAGGTGATGATCAACAGCACCCCCATGGAGGACTTGAGGCTCAGCCCCAACAAGGACCGACTCTCATTCCAGGTAGATTCAACACATGCCTGACAGACGCATCATTGTGATTCCTTGGCGGCACGTCTTCATCAATTCTTCCTCTCCACAATTAGCCTGACGTCCGTTTGGACACATTCTTTATGACGAGTCGCTGGTTGTTTTTAGCTGCTCGCTGGCAGGAATTACTTTTCACTAATCTTCCAAAGATGTTGGGGTTTTTTAAATGTTCCTTGTTGGCCTGTGTTAATGTCAGCAGGGGTGAGACTTGACCTTGTGGTTTTTGCGTGATCAATCAACGACAAAACAAAAGAACGCCTGGGCGCATCTCATTTGCAGTGGAAAAGAAATTATCCATAAAGAGGAACTGCTTCCATTTCAAGGAAACTCTGTCATGCACTGTGGCAAAAAAAAAATCTGTGCAGACAGAGAGAGGTGACAGAAGCAGCCATCAGGTGGTTTTGACAAGCGGTTACCAGCAGCTTTGTTTCACTGTCAGCTCAACAGGGTCATTTTGGAAACAGAACTACTCAAACACACAGCTGCTTCCTTATTTTAGTGTCACATTTGCACCAAGAATGGAAAAACAATCCCCCCGGGCGGTTTGTCCAAGATGAAGGTATTGATTTATATCTGAAGTTGCAACGGAGCATTTTCGTTCCGGGTGTCTTAAGGTCATTGTCCTGTAACACACCAGTCACCCCGAGAATGTCCGTCAAGGCCGACGGACGGCCAAGGTGCAATATCCTGTCGGAATAACGATGAAAATAAGACATTTCTGTTTGAAAGATGTGCTACTTGTATCACACTGGCGTGTTAAAGCCAATGTTAATGTTCCACACAGCAGTGGACTCAAAGAGGATGTAGACTGACCCAGAGGAAGAACTCGCTTCCTTTTCCTATAGTTCACACCCCAGCTGCAGGTCTGTCTGAGAGGATGTTGGCACGGATGAGAGGAAACTGGAGAAAGGGAAGCTGCTGATGCGCTTCTTCACTCTTTCGCCTAAGAAGGGAAAAAGTCCTTGTTTTGCAACTCCTGAATCTTCATACTCAACCCCCCCAAATCCCCAGTTGAATCGCTGAGAGCAGCATCTCAGCGTCGTTTACCTTTAAACAAACTATTCTCACTCTTAAATTCAGCTTTTTTTGGTCACACGCCCATTGGAGACAACGTGTAGCAGAGTTGGACCTTGGTCCAGTCACGTTCTCCATTACGCATGCTGGTGGGTTTGAAACTTATGTGACTTTTAATTTTCCAGCTGCAGCGAAAAAGCTAGTGAAATAAAAGATGCAGTGGAAAAGTCGTCATTATCCCTGTGATGCACTGTGATGATTCAGGCCTTTAGCTTGAGCACCCACCCCACCCCCTCAAAAAAGGGAAAAAAAACCCAGCACACCCCCGGATGATCCTAAAATAGTGGCTGATGTGTCGCTACTTCCTTCGCCTGGAAGTGAAACAAATTATGACGCGTGTCTGCCCGGGGTCCAAAAGCCAATGTCATTCACTGCCTAACTCCCCTTGGTGCTTACACACAGTGAGGATTGGCAGCACAGGACACACACACACAGGCATGCTTACACACATGTAATCTCATCTCTTTGCGTATACGCAGCTGTCCTCAGCGTAAAAGTCAGCGATGGACACATGCATGCTTTCACAACCCGGCAAATTCTCACAGTCACTGTGAATATTTATAGCTTTTGTCTTCCTCCTCCCTTCTCATCTGTCTCTTATGGAATTCATGGATACTTGGACACAGCTGGATCCCCTCTATCTCTTCCCCTCTCTTGTCTCAGTCTCTCCTGCCTCATCTAATGCTTTCTTTCCACTGGGCTCTTTGCCCAGACAGCAACATGCCCCCACCCCCACCCCCACCCTGTCTAAATGTCTGAGTGAAATATGTGGGTCTAAAAATATTCATCCATTTTATCCAAACAACTGACACAAAAAATGCTGTTCTTGGACCAGGAGTGGCAGCGGTTTTCCCCCTGGGCCGTTTGTCCTGTTCCTGAGAACAGTGAAAGTTGGACGTTGTTGTCAAATCACTCAGGACCCTGAGCACGTGTAATCTGTCCTGTCAGGATGCCTCTCATGTCCTGGATCCAAACCTTTGACTGCACATCGCATTTAAGCGAGCAGACGTCAGTGGGTTTTTAGATAAATGATAAATATCCACGACGTGTTGACACTTCTTACTCACACACAAACTCAAATAATTTTTGTGTGTGTGTATTGTTGGCTTACCATTGGTTTGCTGTGATTATACTCTTGTATAATCTTCCGAGTAGATGGGTGACGTGGTTCATAACCAGCGATGAGCTGCTTGGCATGATGCCTGTCAAAGCATTTAGATTAAACATGATGCATCATTTACACAATTCTCACTAAACATGTCTCATTTGCCCGCACACAGACACTGATGTAACAGTTTCTTCTGCTGTGTGTTTCTGGCCAAGACTTCACTGTATTTGGACAGCGACTGGCTGTCTGTGTTGGTCTGTGTCGGCTTTGAAACTCAGTTTTTCAGCCTTGATGTGGTGCTGCAACACTTCAAGGCCCAAGATCACTATCTCAAAGCCATCTACATGCCACAATTGTACATTAACTTGCATCAACGCACGTTAAACAACCTCAGCAACATTAAATTGACCTTCTGCCGTCTTCTCCTCAGATATTCCCCGACCCCTCCGACTTCGACCGGTGCTGTAAGCTCAAAGATCGCCTGCCGTCCATCGTGGTGGAGCCAACAGAGGGAGAAGTGGAGAGCGGAGAGCTTCGCTGGCCTCCAGAGGAATTCCTGGTCAGTGAAGAGGAGGAAGAGGAGCAGGAAGAGGAGCAGAGCAATGGCAGCATCCAAAATGGACAACCGACGCTGAATCCTCAGCACTAGACGCTGAGACGTAGCACCCACGCTCATCCTCTTTGTCGATGACTCTCCTTTTCACACACTGGGCTTCACTGCACCTTAGAACTCCAACAGACTCCACAGGCAGGCACGTCCAGTCCACTGATACCAAACCATCACTCCCGGGGAAGCAATACACTCCCTTTCTCACCAATGCACAATGAGTTACCACCTCCTCCCTCCCTTGGATTGATTGATTCCTGGCTTCTACCTGTGGGTGTCTCCGCTCCAAGCGGATGTTGGGTGGGGAAAGCTGCGGTCAGTGCTCCATGGACAGCCGTCGCACTGCAGGGGTTGTCGCTGAAAACGACCGGCGTCATGACCCCATACTTGTGTACAGAACTATTGCAGTACCAAGGGGGTTCTGATCTACCTGCCCATACCTGTGTTTCTGGATTGCTATGTTAAGTATTGTGATTGCCACCGTTGTCCATAGATTTGTCTTTTTCAGAGAAAATGTTTTGTGACTTGTCTGTTTTTTGAGAAGTGGCTGTAAAATGTTACTGGGATTTATTTGTTGTTGTTCTTCTTCCTCCTCCCAAGACACATTGTTATGGTTTGGTGACCTTGTCAGGCATTTACGATAAAATGTCAGAACCCTTGGAATCAGTTTTTTGAGAATTGAGCACAGAGGAAAAATCAAATACAAGCTACAAGTCTTGTCCACAGGCTTGTTTTGGAGCAAGGACTCAGGCATGCTATGATCGTCTCTTCACATTGGTCTCCTGGAAGCTGAATGACGAGGAAAAAATACACGTCAGATAAGAAAAATGCCAAGTCAGATAACCTTTTAGAGCATTGTAAACATACAAGACCAAATGAAGGATGTGTAAATACCTGTTCCAACCCCCCAAGGGCCAGGAGAGTGATTTTGTTTGGTTTACTTTAGACAAAAAAAACACCTGAACTAAGTTAACTGTTCGTCCAAGTCTTCCTGTTCCTTATGAAAACAGCTACATGTCTCAAGTCACATTCTGGGATAAAGATCGTTCAAGAATACTTTCTACCAAAAACTTTAAAAATGTTTGACAGAAGGACTGATACAATAAGTTAAATTTGTTCTTCTATAAGCAGCACGGCTGAGCTTTGTTTCTTTTTGAATTTCTCATTTATGTGACTTCCGGGTTGTGTACAGTCTTCTCTCGCTTTCCCATCTGTCACCAGCAGGTCCCACGTTGTTTTTGTAAAGCTCAGGGAGATTAGCTGCCATAGTTCTTCGTTTTGTTTGCTTTTTGTATTTAGACCACTTTCTCTGACAGTTCCAGAGACTGTAAATAAATCTGAATTTGCTACCCAAACGTGTTGGCTCTTAAGTATTCAACGAATAAAGAGTGATCGCTTCCTTTATACGACTTGAGAATGGAAGAAGCTGCCCGTTTTACGGCGTTAATCCTTGAGAACATTTAACACTTGATACATACTGCTGAAACCCCCAGAGCTCATCACCATCAAACTTAAACATACCCTATGGAGGAATGGTGTTCATAAAGCTCTGCAGACTCACAGATTACATGTTACACACTTCTGCTTCCTGGTTTCCCTTTAACATACAAAGGAACATTTTGTTTTTTCCTTTGGTTTGTCTGCTGCCTGTGCAGCAAAACAAGACCCATGCTACTTCCTGTCTTCAGCATTGCAGAGACACAAGCACAGCTGAGTGCTACCACTGTTCCTTTGCATTAACAACTTTGCACGTATTACACACCGTGGTCAAAATATCCAAATGATGCTCTGGACATGGAGCACAGAGATTGTCATTGTCAACATCCACGTGCAATCCTCCATTTAACAGACTGTGGAAGCAACTCGTCACGCTCTCCCCATAAACACTCACCACAACGATACAACACTAATAAAACATGGTTGAGTGGAAAAGCACTAATGGGTAACTGAGATGTACAGGAATAAACAGAGACAGAGAGAGAGATCAGCGTTATAGTGGAAACTTCTCAGGTGATTTGCTGCTATGTACTGTATTAGTGACCAGCTAGGTCAACTTTGATTGCCTTGTACCGGGAATAGTCCGTCAGAGTTGGTGGTCGGCTCTTTAGGGGCCAAGGGCCTGTCCAAAGTGTGACTTCCTGGAAAGGGAACAATGAACTGACATTCTCCTTCTTCCTGGGAAAAAATGTAGCATAAAGAGTTATTAATATTTGCAGCTGATAATGGTGATCAACAACATTGTGTAGTACTGGGTTTTTTGAAAAAAAAAAAGCCCCTGACTGTTCCTTGATCTCTGTGGAAAATGTCACGAGATCGTGGAAAAACGCAATCGTGTGACGTCAGTCAACAACCTTTCCAACTTTTCTTCATCTTTCAAATAGTGCTGGGGAGAGGAATTGTGGACAAGAAACATCCTTCACTTCTAATAGGGAAAGGTCTTGTGTTTCAGGGGCTAAAGGAGATGAAAGAGCATCTTTCCAAAGCATTTTGACATTTTCAAGCAGCACATATTGTCAGCTCTAACGTTGACCAGTGCAGCAGATTAAGTAAGTAAGTAACCTTTGCTGTTTGGGAGGTTTTACTGCCACCGCTGATTCAATTACTTCCTTCCCTCTTTAAAAACAGAGCAATACAAGCAGGTACATGAATATATATGATTTGCATTGGATTTCCAGCCATAATTGGCAGAGTTCAGGTGTCTATTTGCAATTTGCACACTTTACACACACACACAGACACTGGAAACAACACACCCTGTCAAATTCTGCCCTAAACGTTTATGAGTTCTTTTGTGGTTATGTAACACCCATCCAACAAGTTTGGTGAAACTCAACCGACTGTTTTCAGCAAACAAACAAACACACAAACCCACATCTACAAGCAAACCCACCAACAAACAAACATACATCATACCCACCCCAAGACACAAACTGAAGGTAAACATAAACTCCTTGGTGAATGTAACAAGACATGTCGTGACGTGTCAGGGTCACTTAAAACATCACAAAACATTGTGTAACCAGTACAATATCTTTACTATATTATGTACTATTACTTAAAGTAAGGGATGTTTTTAACTCATTCATCTGTGTAAAACAGTTGTGTGGTCTTTTTTTTTTTTTGGCCAGTGTTGATCAAATAAAACCCAACAAGTCTTAACTTAAAGTTTTAAACTTGAAATAATTAAAGAAAAACAAGTCTTCTGACCTTGAACTCTCACTGACGCACATTTTAATAACAATCTCATGTCAGGTGCTGTAATCTTCTTCTCTTGTTTGAAACTAACAGTAGTTTGCTCATTAACCGAGGTGACAGCGTTCGCCGTGGCCACATAAGTAACTCAGTGAGTCACAACAATGACATCGTAGAACGGAGTGGGCCTCGCACACCCTTTTTGTAAATGTGTGAGCGAGAGCATGCGTGCCAGGCTGTGTATTAAAAGTGTTGTCACAGTGCTCAGAGTGAAGTCACCGATACATCTTCGAGCTCATTCTTCGAATTCTTTCCAGTGGAAACAATCCCCACCGCTGATCCCAGTGTGTCAGCAGAGTCTGACCTGCCAACCCCTGAATACTCCCCGACTCCCAGCTCCAGTCCACATTCGAGTTCTTCTCCTTCTCTACACAAACAGCTGGACCAAACTTTACTTACAACCTCTCCCTTTCCCATCTGTCATGACGTGGAGAAAAAAAAATCGTATCTGATTAACTCTTGTTCCACTCCCCAACTGCCTTTACTGTCCAGTTTAAATATTTTCTCTCTTCTTCATGCTCTTCTATCCCATTCTGTTGTTTCAGCAAGTTTCCCATACACGACAGGACAAATACTCTTCGTTCCTGCACTAGGTTATGTAATGTAAGTTAGTATTTCATTATAAACAGTTCCTGTTGTTAAACCCAGGCTATTTTGACGCTGTCACCTTACAGTAAGCCACCAAGGTTTGCTCTGCATGTGCATGCACAACTGTGTGTTTATGCAACGTTTGCAACAGGGGCATGTGCTCCGTGAACTTATGTATAACCGTGCCTGTTATTATGAGCACCATGTGCGTAAGGGAAAGATTCTTTTCCCATGGTTCCTCAAGTGTGAGAAGAAAGTAGAGCTCTCAGGACATGTAGCAAAAAAAAAGAGAGAGAGAAAGAAAAGCTGTTCGTTATTTATAACCTGTCTGGAGACGGCCCACCAAGCGTAGACACATTTCTGGCACTGTCAACAAGGGGAGAATAAGATATGTTGAGAGGCATACAACATGGAGGGGAAAGATTAAAAGGTGGAGAAGTCCATAAAACAATGATGTTGAATTGGCATAAATACTGCATGACACAAAGAACACCTGCACTGTAATGTCGAAAAATCACAGGTTAAAGGCTGGGTCGTCTCTCTTGGCGGGCCTTGGCCAGATCTGATGAGATAAGGTGATGTGCCACTGTAGCAATACTGACACGTCAAAATCTACTCTTAAAAAAAAAAAAAAAACGGAAGTATGTTGCAAGTAATCACGTGTTTACTTTTTTCAGTTTTTTATCTCCAGCTAATGCAGCAGACGAGCAGTGGCTTCGACAATATTTATACTTTATTACATTGTGCTATCAGAGTCCTCATAATAATGGAATT
This sequence comes from Aeoliscus strigatus, assembly GCA_901007665.1. Taxonomy (NCBI): domain Eukaryota; kingdom Metazoa; phylum Chordata; class Actinopteri; order Syngnathiformes; family Centriscidae; genus Aeoliscus; species Aeoliscus strigatus. The sequence goes on from CAAKHB010001494.1 coordinate 156,060, forward strand.
TTTTGTTGTTGCTACAATTCAGATTAAATCTACTGTGATGATGATACTCCCTATTGTTAGAAGTTTTTGTATTTCGTAAGGTATTATTATTATTATTATTATTATTATTATTATTATTATTATTATTATTATTATTATTATTACACAACACTGGCGAATATCATGTTCAAGACCAGCATGATGTCAGTGAGGTTACTCATTTTATTTTATCTGCCCTTTTCATGAATGTATTTGACATTGGAAAACATCCCCCCACCAATCACGACAGATGACGACCAACCAGTGATTGTTTTTTCAAAACAGCCCCATCATCCTCAGCTAATCACACTGGAGCACACTCCATACCGTGCGACCTCAACAGATCCACCGTCTGAGACATCATGCTAATGATGGATATTTTGGATGAACCAAGCACCCGCCAACTCATTCTCTGCTTTACATGGTGATCTGAGGTACATCTCCAGCTCATCCTCGAGCTTTGAAAGCTTTGATCAACACAAAGCTGCCGCTGTACACTCTTGTGTGTTAAGGTGTTAAGCCATAGGTGGCTGCTCCTCCATAGGCTGTCGATATAAATAGGAAGCTTATGGCCCCGCCACTCTTATCCTTATTACTTTGAGGCCTACATGGAAAAAGAAATGGAAAAAGGTGCGCATAGATACAGAGAGATATTCTGAAAAAAAGGACATGCGAATTCGATCTGAAAAGGAAGTGGAGTGAAAGCAAAGAAGGCTCGGGCTAAATCAGCCATGTCCCCTTTTTGAACTGCCAAAACCCCCCACAAGAGGTAACAGAAGGCAAGAACAACAAACTAGATGAGTTTCTTTTTCCAATAAAGCTACATTCAAGTTCTATCAATAGACTCAATTGAAAACAAACAAAACACAGTGTACGATGCCCAAAAAAAGTCACTCTATCGTTCCCACATCTGTCTTATGTAAGAGAAAGGTAGTGTCAAACATGAATTGGCTTATTTTTGTTGATTTGATCAATCCAGGAAAAAATTCACCCTGCAAGTCGATTTTAGCAGTCACCACAACAAAATGCACATGTTCAATGTTTTTCATGGTTTGAAATGTCTGTGTTCGCTGCCAGGGTGGCTTTGATATTTCAAATTCTCAAAGCGAATATGAATATGTCACCAAATTGCTTTTTCTTAAATTGGACAGGCAGTGTTAAGCATGAGGTGTTTCTCTTTTAGAGGTCAGCTGGCACCAAACTCAAAAAATGAGAGCGTATCGCCAAGCAAAGTTTTCCATTCCCCCTGAAGTGATGCGTTGTGAGACGTTTACACTGATAAAGCTATACAGTTCACTCAGTCTCTCAGATAGAGTGCATGCCACAGGGAGCAGGTCATGGAAAAGTCTTGAGTTTGACTAAGTGCACTCTCTATTTTACCCTGTCTGTCAGTCCTCTTTCACAACACACACAAATGCGCGCATACACACACACACACACACAAAAGTGTACATGTGCATGCTCGGACACAGACATATTAGCCGTTGTGCGTGCACACATCACTGAATACTGAGGTAATCTGTAACAGTAGAACAACATAACTATGGGTCGAAGAAACAAATGACACATGCTGGGATTAACACTACTTTAAAAGGCCATGTTGTGGGCTTCAGTCAAGAGGTTTATCATCGATACCAGTGAGTTCAGAAAACTAATTAGACTCATAAGAAAGAACAAAACATGAGTAAAACCTCTCAATCACTGAGAAGGCAAATGGCACAGATAAAGTTGTGAGAAGTGCTTTCAAAAAGACATTGATGCCATTTCATAATGTTAAATTAAGCAATTAAATCATCCATTAAGGAAAATTGTTGACACTATATGAAACTTGTCTGACATTTACCCTTGAAACACTTCAGTCAAGACGCAAGAAGAACCAGTGCATAATTATCATAATCATAAATTAGAAAAGTGCAGTGACTTAATGATTCATATATTTGGCTGCACCTGTTCTTCTGCACTTCCAGGTGTTTTTGCAATTTTTGCCTTTGTTTGTTTTGTGATTTATATTTGCTCATCATTTTGTGTACTGGAACAACAATTCACCCACTATCTCTTTTGCACCAAACAGACCTGATGTACATACATTCAAACACTGTTCGTCTCAAATGTGCAATCTACTTTTCTGCTTAATGATGTTTGTTGCGTTCACTATCACTTATGCTCGGTGAACATACAGTACATTGCAACAAACAGCACCACCTGTTGACGGTTGAGTGTAATGACAGGTGAGAGGTGACAAGTTGAGAGGTCATGCTCGCCAGACATTGCTGCAGCTGTGCGCAAGAGGAATTTGGAGTATTCCGCAGAGATATTATAGCTGATAAAAGTAAACGTCTTTCTAAATCGTGAAAAACAGGTTTCAACTTTGAGGACCCACAACGGACCAGCTGACAAGCTTTGCTATTTAGCCACCATTAGCTAGCTGCTAGCTGCATGCTGCTATGTCGCTATTAAGTGCTTGGACTTATCGGAGCTAACTTGTTAGCTCATCTTGGTGGCAAACTTTGAGACTAGACTTTGTGCCTAGAGGAAACACGAAAGGCGAGTATGCTAACATGTGACATTTATTGTCCCTATCAATTTCGTTTCACGTACGAGAACAGTATGTGTGTTTCGACAGGTTTGACTTAGAACATTTCACGTTGTCAGCCTGCTCGTTGTTAGTATCACATTAACAGTGTAGGTATCGTGTATCACAGCTAAACACCACATTCCTGTTAACGTTCCCATTTTTGTGTTTATAAAAGAATGAAATAAGTTCCTGCAGTGTTAAAAGTTAATTATCACCTTACCGGAAGTGTTCGTTGCTAACGCTGTGGTGCACATGCTAACTTTAGGAACGTTAGCAACCATTGCCATATATAAAAACTACGAGTATTCGTATTTACAGAACCTCTCTGCGTGTTTCATTTTTGTGATAATTTTGTTAACATGAAAGTCGGGATAGACCGCAATATTTTATTGTAACCAGACTCATGACTTTGGACCTCCTCAAAAGGAAAGAAAAATGTAACTTGAGACATTTTTTACATCTTTTGTATGGTGACAACTGCATGAGTTTGCACTCTAGACTTACGATAGTATTGATTATTACGTTATTTACAGAAGTAGTAAATTGTATCCTCTAGTCCAGGTTAGAATATGTCCCATACTGTGGTAATTCTCCTTGGGACGTCTTCCTGCTTCACTCATACAGTAAAAGCAGTTTCTTTGTTTTAGTTTTGTTTTTTTCTCAAATTAATTGGTGCTGGCTGAGTGATGACAAGGATATTAAATTAGTTAGATATCAACCTTCATTTTTATTATCGGGTCCTGAAGCAGAAGTTATGCTTCTATTCTAAAGCAGATAATTACTCACAATTACTCAGACTTGATGTCTGAATGTTGAGTCTACTTTTGCCAGGTCAGTGATTAACATTGATTTAAAAAATTAGGTATGGGGATTTGTCTACTTCTCTGCTTTTACCTTTCCTGCATGTTTCTTTAGGCATAAACACAGTTTATTGTGAAGCACAGACATCTCCACACTTTTTTTACGGATATCTGCTCTTGTCTGTTGTCTGTTGTAAGGAATGCAAAATGTCTGCCGAGAATCCCGACATGGACTGTGTGGAGGATAGTGGGATTTGAATGTGCTGTGTTTTGTTTTGCTTTCTGGACCGTTACTATGGTGATTAAATAAATGTTAAGCAAAACCCAAATAGATGGGACAAAGTCACACTCACAAGTGTCTGTAGCTTCTGAGTATGGAAACAAAAGGGTTTCCCTAGATCCGCTATATATATATGTATATGTCCATGGTGTCAACACCAGATGGGAGGAAAACATGTTTTTATAATGCTAATGTTCGTCATTGTATTTACATACACTCCAGGTACAAGTGCCCCTTCTTGCCAGTCTTTTCCAGACGTCACCTAAAGGTGTGGTCTGTGTGCACTGGGACATACTTTAATTTTGAAACTCATGCTGAGCTAGCGTCCTTGTCACCTCTCTTGTGCCTCACATTTTCCATTGTTAAAATCAGCAACGCTGAAGCCCTTATTTCCAGCATCACCATGCACACAAACACAGCATTTTTAAATGCACCTTCAGCCACTTCAATTGCTACTTCGAGGCTCCTGGATGACATGGCTTCTTGTAGCATCAGCTGAGAGTAGCTGTGTCAGCACTGTTAAAATCAAGCCCTCATCCGTGTAACCTTTATGTCTGGAGACTTTGTCTGTAGCCCTCATGTTCAGATTTGTGAATTAATTTGCATTTCCATGGCCATGTTTTAGGGCAATGTGACTTTGTTTTGCTTGAATGAGATTGGGTACTCTGGCCTTGTCTGTTGATTTTCATCCTTTGTTTTGAGAGTAAACTCATGCTTCTTTCCTTAGTCTACACGAAATATCACTGAGCTTTATACTGACATGGAGAAACTTATCACTGTCGCTGATATCGTTATCAAAAGCAGAATAGAAACAAAGGACATCAGTCGGCCTCAGCAGTCTAACAAGGTGGATTTATAGCTGTTCAGCAGCCCAGTGCGTAACTGAACAGTAATTCAATCGAGAAGTGTGATTCTTCCTATAGCAATCACACACTGCTCGCACAGTGTCACTCGTTTTCCTTGACACATCTCCCTTGACACCCCTAACACGTAGAGTAAATGAATCACCTGCTGCGAAAGGGTGCCCTGAACGTCACTATCTGACGGTGAGGGCTGTGACGAATCAGAGCTATATGCTGCGCTGGGATCTGAACTGACTCAAACACACCAGCGTTCACATCGAAGCATGTACGTGCATGACGGATGCTTGCATGGACAACAAACTCGGTATCTAATTTCATGAGTTCACAAATATACAGGTTAAGGTTGTTTGTTTTGCCTCCGAAATATGCGGCCACAGTTTACATGAGTGTACATGCAGTAAATGTGAAGCCACCGCCTTTGATTTATTGACCATGTCAACACAACTTATTCTCCCCAGTCAGAAAGGTTCCCCTATTTACATTCCACCAAAGTGTCTTCCCTGGATGTTCCACTGGTGAAGGGAAATATGTTGGAGGAACCACAGAAGAGCCGACTTCCTTGGCAGTCAACTATTTTGTTTGTTCTTATGTTGCATTGTTCCTCTTGTGGCCTCTTGAGTTTGTATCCCATTCCTTCCTGTCACCCTCAGCTCTCATTCCTTTGACTTTCCACAGTCTTATCTTGTCACATTTCTCTCTCGACAGATGGCTGTGTCCGTGCGGGGCCTGTACTTTGTAGTGACCCTGTTTTTGGGCAGTTTCTTTGGAAGCATCTTCATGCTGGGTCCTGTCTTGCCCCTCATGCTGCTCTCCCCTGCCTGGTATCGCTGGATCACTGATCGTATCGTCGCTACCTGGCTCACCCTACCTGTGGTGTGTATGCAAGCTTAGACTTTACCCGGCCTACTTCTGTGTGCACCAGACGGTGTTAAGTTTCCTATCGCTGACACAATCACCCGAATTTGCACAATGACTCTAGAGTACAAATTGACAGTGTTGTTTTTGTCGTTTATCTGTTTCCCACATTTGCCAGAACTTGACTAATCACATGTCCTCTTCTCAGCCCGCCCTCTCTCCCTTCACATTCTTTTCATTACCTTTTCTGTCTCCCCCTTCATCATCTGTCTCTCCCACCCCTTTCTCCCTCGATATCCTTCATTCTCTTTGCAATTTTGCTTTCACCCCCCACCCCCCTCCATCACTTCTACTCTCCACTACATAGTCTTTGCTGGAGCTGGTATTTGGGGTGAAGGTGGTAATAACAGGGGATGGCTTTGTTCCGGGGGAGCGCAGTGTCATCATCATGAACCACCGCACCCGTCTAGACTGGATGTTTCTTTGGTGCTGTCTGCTCAGGTACAGCTACCTTCGACTGGAGAAGATCTGCCTCAAGGCTGCCCTCAAGGCTGTGCCTGGCTTTGGTGGGTAAACGCTAGGGGTCTTTCCCTTTTCTGCACCTGTGAGAAGAAATGATCACATCTGTTACGTTCATACTTTGTAAGAGATGAGCGAGAGGAATGTGAGTCAAATAATCAACAGTAAAATGCAAGCTGTCAAAAGAATGAAAGATGAAATGTTGGTCAAGTTTGATTTCTAGTGTCATACTGATGAAAAAGCATTTTTTTCCAGTTTAAGTGCGTTTTCTGAGACACACAGACAGACTCTTTGCTATGAAAAGTCTTATAAATAATCAATTACAGAGAAATACTTGGTATGTACTTTCCAGGGTGGGCAATGCAGGTGGCCTGCTTCGTCTTCATTCAGCGTCGCTGGGAGGACGACAAGAAACACTTGGAGAACATGCTAGACTACTTCTGTGACATCAGAGAACCTCTGCAGCTGCTGCTGTTCCCTGAAGGAACAGACCTCACTGGTGAGAAGTAACGAGCGCAACACCGGTGACGCATCGTGCCTCATTTTTCTGTAGTTCAGTAGTCAGAACCAATGAGTTTCCACTGCTCCGTGCAGCACTAACGCTATTATGCAAACAAACATTTGAAAGTGATAAGGCATCAAGAAATCCCTGAACACACACACCCCACACAGTCATTTCTGCAGGAATGCGCTGATCTTTAAATCCAAGCGACAAGTGACACCAATGCCTAAAGCCCCTCTCAGATCACAATTACACTAATCAAAGTCCTGAGTATCTTTATAAGGGAAAGATTAACGGCTCTTTACATATCATGATGTCATCAGGGGTCCAGTGACGTTACATCATAATTGGTTAGCAGCTTTAGGGCTTTTAGATTTTGTGTGTGTGTGTGTGTTTGTCTCAAGGACTACTCACGTCTGCATTTAAGCCTCTTAAACATCAAGGCTTACTTGGATGTAAGAAACAAGGGGTGCATACCATGGAAGCTGCCCTATATTACTTGATCTAGAAACATACATATACAGGATCAGGACGGTACCTGAGCTCCAGCTCAGACTATGCCCTCTTTGATAAACAGGTTGTTTCTGTAGTCCCTTTGTCCTACAAGTCAGCTAGACGAGGTATTTGTACCTGTTACATAATAAAACTCATGAATCATGATACAATTTACATGTTCCTGCAACAGGTTCCCGTGAAATATTTGGCTAGTAAACACCTCCCTGCCTGCTTTTTACAAATGCGTGTGTTTGTCACCTCTGGATTTATTTTGTGAATGTCGTCATCCTTTGACAAACACTGCTAATGTTTTTACTGCTGCAAAAAAGACAGAGCCCTTATGTCTACTAAGTCTTTACTACTGTTGAACAAATCCATAACATTAGAATGTTCTGGATTTGAAAATAATGGTTGGACTCCTGTTGTAAAAAGGGGTGATATTCTTATTGAGATACAGTTTCATACTCACGCTGCTTCTAGAGTCACCCTCTAAGGCAGGAAGCTTGTTGTACATGATCTACTACCAAATACTGCTGTGAATATAACCACTCGTTTATTCTGTGTTTCTGTCTCTTGCAGAAAATACAAGAGCAAGGAGTGATGCGTTTGCCACCCAGAACAGCCTCCCAAAATACGAGTATGTGCTTCATCCCCGTACCACCGGGTTCACATTCATTGTGGACAGACTACGAAAAGGTCAGTTGTGATCCACATCAGCACTTTCTGAACTCCTCAGAAGTTTACTTGGAAATAATAATTCTCCAATATCCAGTCTCTGGAGAGTGTGTGTTTGTCACAAGATGTGTGGTACTCATTGAGACCAGGGAAATGATATGCTGCCACGATGACGTTGATACTTTTTTTCCCTGACGCTGTTTCAAGGAGAAGGTTCATACCTGTTATTCTTCACAGTCACAGTCCCTTTGCTTCATCGGCGCGCTAGTCATTACAGCACCCCTGGGATTCTTATATTTCCCCATGAGCTAATCCTGGCAGTCCTCCAAAATTTTTAAATACCACCTCTGGCCCTGCTTTCTCACCCCCCCCCCGACCTGGATGCTGAGCATGACACTAACTCTCCGAGCAGGTGGCAAGAAGCTGTGTGATGTCATTCGTCTCGGCCTGTTCTGTCCTCTCTTTTTCTTTCTCTCTCTCTCTCTGCACCGCTGACTGACACGATGCGCGTGTTGTCTTTGACCGAGTCCGCTGCGGCCGTCTCAGCTCTATTTTTACGACAGTACGACTGAGCTGTACATTAACAGGTGCTGCCAGGTGTCATCCTGTCCCTTTTGTCGACTTCAGACAGGACGGAAGCTTCTAGCTCCTGCATAGTTGGAGGTGCATGTGTAATTGGGATAAAAACTGATGGTGTGGTTTGTACACTTAATTATTCCACCTTTTCTTAGGAGACAACCTGGATGCCGTCCATGATATTACAGTGGCGTACCCCAAGAACATCCCGCAGACGGAACGCCATCTCATGTTGGGTCTTTTCCCCCGTGAGATCCACTTCCATGTCAGTCGCTATCCAGTAGCTTCGCTCCCGACCTCTTCATCTTCCTTGGAGTCCTGGTGTCGAGAACGCTGGGCTGAGAAAGAAGCTCGTCTACGGGACTTCTACTCAAGCCAGCCGCGAGCCTTCGACAGGGCCGGCGTTGCGCGCGTGCCGCCGTGTAAGTCCGAGCTGCGAGTTGCTCTGATCAAAGCCGCCTCGCTGCTGTACTGGAGCAGCTTCATTGCTCTGTGCCTCGCCGGCCTGTGGCTGTGGGCTCCGTTCAGGCTGTACTTCCTGGTCATGGTGGGAGTGTACCTGGCCCAACAGAAGCTGATCGGAGGGCTCGAGCTACTGGAGTTGATCTGCCATCGATACTGGAATTCCGTGGCTGCCGAGGCGGGTGAGAAGAAAAAGATGCTGGATGGAAAGATGCAGTAAAGATGGAAGACAATAAGGTCACAGAGGTCACATAGGACTCTGTCACCTGTTGGTGCGGTTCAGAGAGCTTGAGGATCCCTTTCAGGGACCCATTGCCACTTGCCTTTAGAGCAGGGAGTTCACCTCCTGATAGTACGTATGGCTTCAGTAAGGAGAGTTTACCTCCCGTAGAAGGAGTTCGGAGGACAAAGGGGAATGTCATGTACTTAATCTGTGTCTGTTTCAAAGAACTCATTAGTATGCGTTGGTTTCTGTGCACCGTCTCCCTAGTTATAGTCATTTTAGCCCGTTGCCATCGCTTTTTATTCATTCATCGGTGTTAATAACTAATGCCACTTGTTTGTTTCCGATCCCCGCCGTGACTGTGGACGTGTGTGTGTTTGTCACCGTATCATGAGCCGGATTTTGTGTTTTACCATTTGGTTTATAACTGTGTCATATGTTGCGGAGTAGAGCCATATCACAACCCATCTGCTCATATGACGATAAACTGTCAGTTCGCTGAATCAGGGGCTTCTTTCCACTAGTCTGTTCAAAGGAAAAGGAAAGTTATAATTCCAAGAGAATTATTAACTAAACGGGTATAATTGTGTACCATTGTCTACCTTTCTAGGCTATAACTATCCTTTTATACAAATCTGGGAAATTAACCTTCCCATTTAGTATTAGAGATAACTTAAGTGGTTTACTGCGTATCTCTTTAAAAAGAATCCTCCTGTTTAATCAAGTAGCACATACAGGCCAAAGGTGAGCAGACCTAAAGTGAAACAGTAACCCACCACAATGTCGTGTGTTTAATCAGAAAAGTGTTGCCTGACCCACCGCTGACCAGGGTGCAACAACAACTCCTCAAGATCACAGATCTGACAAAGGTTCTGTGCCTGGATCATTGTCGAAGCAAATGAGCTGTGTGTCCTTTCTGGGAATCAAGGGATGCCTCATAGAGGCAGGATGTGGGTGGTGCTGGGATGGAAGAATACCCTGTTGGGACAACGTTACCCTTCGGTGTGCAGGGTGGCACAAAGGACCAGACTTGGAGTGGAAAACTGTCCCTGAACTCAACCTAATCCAAAAAAGCCCTGTAATGCCCACCTCTCCCGGTGTCGCTCCCTAGAGGACGGGCACTGATGCGCCTGCTAAACTCAATTAGTAAATGACAGCTGAGAAAGCCGCTTCAATTGTGCCAAAAAAGGACATAAATCGAAGACAGGAGTGGCTCTTGAGCCACACAAAGCCATTGACCCTCCTTGCTATCACTCTTAATTCTCTTAATCACTGTTTTAAATCACCTACTATTCTGGTAGTTAGAGGAAAAAATGGTTTGAAGATGCTACAGCAGCTTCTGTAACACTGCTGATTACATCCCCTCTTGACACAATCAAGACACTAAATAGAAAGTTGTTTATGTGAATCGAAGCTCCTGTAGTGTACTTCAAAGGGTCTGTTTTCCAATCACTGTGATCCAGTTTTCAGCATGTAGTAATAGTGTACCGACCACGGTGCGTACGTGTGTCTGTAGCCTGAGCCAGCTTGATAACGTATCATGTTCTCGTTTTCTCATGCTGTTTTTGTTTTTGTTGCGTCTTCTCTTGCTAATGCTGGACCTCTTAAAAATCACTGTCCTCAGGTAAATCATGTCACAGTCAGTCTGTTAAAGGAATAAATATATCGAAATAAATATGTATCACTTATACATCTGAGCTTGTGGCTGATTTCTGTCGTCAGAGGACACGATGGCTCATGACTGGACTGGACGTCTCCTTGAAAGACTTCGGCGCTCTGACGGGATCTTTTTACAGATTATTTTAATTCATTCCACTCGTGTAGAGCATTTTACATTGTGAGCCATCATAATTTGTTGTAGCTGGGAGTCGTTTCCCTCTGTTGTCCTTTAGCCTCCAGTGACCACCACAATGAGGTGAATGAGTCAACTAGACCTTGAATGCTCATGTTACACAACACCCGGGCCCTCGTTCATCTTGTCTGCGTTGCGCACACACATATTTTGCTCCACCATAGACAACCAAAAAGGTCAGGAGCTTTGAAGGTGAAGTGCAGTCACTATAGCAACCAATGTTGTCTCCACTGTCTCCTAGCAACGGGATGTGGAGTGATGTCAATGGAAAGCATGCTATTTTTTTCCCCCGCTGACAGAATGATGTCACTCCTTTGTGTGTGTGAGAGTGATGGAAAGACCATTTATATTCTATGTGTGTGCTCCAGTGAGGGGGGGAGAAAGACGGTGTGAGGTTGACATCCTGTGGAGTCACAGAAAGATAAAGAGCGGATAAACAAAAATAGCTGTCTGGGATAATGAGTCATTGTCCAATTAAGGGAGCAATTATGCTCCTGACTCTTTGTGGTGTCCTGTTCTTCACCCAGATAATCTTCTGCCTTGGAATATAATTATAAATGTAAATTGTTCGTATTATTTAACTTCTTCACTCTTCGCAATTGTCGTGAAAGCCTGAGGTCAGTTTCCTCAGGGATTTTTTTTGCCTAGGAGCACTGTGACACTGTCTGAAGGGGAGCGGAAAAATAGCTCTTACTGTGAACACACACACGGAGTCGATGTCACATTCAGATTTGTGCCATGTCAATCCGCTCGCCTGCAAACTAACAGGATTAGCAAAGCGGTGTAATTATCCTTATCTGTCCAGATGGCTTTTTCAATACAGAGCAGACAATCCTGAGGTTATACTGGGACAAAGTCAAAGATGAGTATGTATTATGAAGCAGGGGGAGCGAACTCTCTGGAGATGGAGCCTCCTTTTTTCCCTCCAGTCATGTACGCCATTTAAATGGCAGCAGACATGGTCACAGAAACACCAGCTTTTCTTGATTCACTGATTCCCCATATCTGACAAAGAAGCAAACAAGACGATGCTTTTGATTCATGAACGCAGAACCATAACTAATATTTACCGGCTCTAAATTTAGAAAGTACACACTGAACGTTAGGCACCACCAGGAGCGACTGCAATAACCTGTTGACCCACACATACACACTAACAATGCTGCTATTAATAACTCTACGGCAGTGCTGCAACATTAGTGGGTGGATTAGTGGTGAATCATCACTGCCTATTTATAAACCAAAAGCAATCAAACCTTCTTATGGAGGAGGATTTGCAGCAAGTATTGAATAGGTAGGATTAAAATATTCATTAGATGTGCAGCCAAAATGAAGAATACTTCTAGGTTTTTTCCTTGTTCCATTGTCGGTCTGCATTGCATTTATTTAACGGCAGGATTCATTCATTGATTCATTTTCTTCACTCCGGGGGAAAACATCACCGACATGCATTTCCAAACCGCAGTGAAGCGCTGCAGACTGTGCCAGGCATGTTGACGTCAGAGGCAGGCGAAGGATTCAGCATCTTATTTCCCAGGAAAAACATCTTTCAAGATCATACCGCCGCTGTCTTCTACTGCCACCCAGAGGTCTACAGGTAGCATTATCCCCTATGACCCCTATGACAAAACGTTAAAAATTAACGTGTGTGTTCATCTGAAAATCAGATTTAAGTCAAATTTAGAAACATAATTTGCTGTATTTTCAGAAAAAAACAAAAGAGCTGACAGTTTCTTAACTCCATTGACAAAAACATGAAAAATATAACCCAGCAAGATAACTTTATTTTGCAATAACAGAAAAATCTTGCCATCACCACACAAGAAAACACTTTTTTCCAAACTTCCAAATCAAGACAATACACAATCTGATCATACGGCAAAGCAAATAAAAACATATGGCCCCTCTATAAAATACTATAAGTGAACAAAAATGGCTGTTGACACTTCCGGATATTGATGGTATCAGTGTCCTGACATCGCAACATATACATATCCTTTTTTTTTGTAGAATGACCACATGCTCAGTGTTGAACAATGTCACAAAATGATTTGCTAGAATGCTAGAAACCAGCCAAAATGATATCAAATGTTCTTTCTTTTGATTGAAATCATCACAGGGCACATAAAGTAACACGATGAGAGGATGGGTAGAGAGGATAAAGCCAAGTTTCCTTGGCTTTATCTAAAAAAGAAACCATCTAATGAACCATGTGCCCTCAGCCAAAGATCATAAAAAAAGAGGAGGGGTCACTCACTTTCTGTTTTAATCTTGCTCCGTACAAAGCAAATGAGCTCTCTGCAAATGCCCCATTCTCTCATCATCCACGAACACAGGCTGACAATGTCACCATCACCAAGACACATTTCTCCCACATCAGAGTAAAGAAACATGGCTGAAGGGTTCGCGGCAGTCACATGTAGCTCTTCACCCCGTGCAGGCACAGAATCCATGGTGGAAGCACATCTGCACATCACGTGCACCAGATGAAAACAAACAATCACCCACCTTTGTCAAACAAAATGGAGCATCAATGTGCTTTGAACACCGTCTGAGGAGAAATAGACTTGACACAAAGTAACATTAATGACATAACTGGTTCAGGAAAATAAAATGAATGAACTCCATGCTCACTGGTGGCAAACACACTGAGATATAGTTTACAGCACAGGAGCAGAAGATTCTCCACTGTTTTTGTTTCTAAACAGCAGTGTAGAGCCAGCTGGGTGCTTTGTCTATAAATGCACAAAGAACATGCTGAGCTCTGTGAATAGAAACAGGCGATGAAACTTCAATGACTCTTGCGTGGATCTATAAAAATAACTGTTGTGTCTCATGCAGCGATGGTGGGAAATCTGTGTGGCCGAACTGGGGGTCCCCAGTGGTTTTGGAGGGTCGAGCCTTGTGACGCAAGTGTTTGGAGGCGCCTGTTTAGCAAGAACACATCCATCGAGTCAATCAGCTGAGGTCAAAGGTCATGGGGAGGGGTCCGCAAAGCTGGAACGTCACTGACCACAAAGTCTGCCGAAGCCGGTGTGCAGTGCAGTAGTGGGATGATGAAGGTGGGGGAAAAGAAGAGTTTGTTCATTCAGTATGTTGGTGCTCATGAGTTGTCGGAGGGGACGTGTTCTTCAAAGCCTTCGCTCTCCCTGACCAGCGCTCTCTCTAGGATTACTCGCCCCTCCTTGTACCGCTGACTGTCCTCGGTAGCGAACTCGTAGATCCACCCCAGCTTGCTGTTACAGTTCTTGCAGCTGACGTCCCTCACCATGTGCCGGCCGGTGAGCATCACTCTGTCCTGAACCTCGCTGTACTGCAGGTTCACCACCTGTGGGGTGGAGATATGGACGGTTTGGATGCAAGAAATTCAACGATGAAACATGTGGATCACAAGCCGAATATGATGTACTCGTTTAATGTACCTTGTTGAATAGAAAAGCTCTGCCAGTGGCTCCTGTGAAACGTGTGGATATAAGCTCAGAGCGATTTGTCAAGATGGTGTCGCAGTTTGCACAGGAGAAGAGGCGCGTTCCACCAATGTGGTCCAAAAAGATCCGGCCCATTTTTCAGTATTCTGGAAATGCAGTAGGGAAACAGACAGGAAGTGAGACATTTCGTACCTTAGACTTGGACCACATAACACATGTAAACCACACATAAAAGTTGTGATTTTCTCTTGGAAATTAATAAAAATCCATGTATATATAATAAGAAATCTATGTATATATATTTCATATATATTCTATACACATACACACACACACAATTGACATTGACAATTAACATGTCTCTCTTTTATCTGACTAAGTCTATGCATCATGGCTACTGTGATTCGCCTGTTGTCTTTTGTCCTGTCTCCCAGTAATTACTTTTTAAAACTGTACTTTCTGCCTCTGACCGGCCAGGTCTATTGACGACAGCCCCGTGAAACCTTTGAAATGTGTTTTAACATTGCGTTTAAGCGTAGCTAGCTGACTGAAAGGAACCCGAGTTTCGAGTTTTAAAGAAGCTAACGTCGTGTTAGCCGTTCAGCTAACAGCGATAATGACATCAACTGCGGAGGTGGCGAACAACAACATTATCTTGTCATTCTCCACACGACGGCCTCTTACCTTCGCGAATTCGGTTTAAAGGTAACAAGAAGTTAACTTTAGCGAAGATGTCACCGATGTTTTCGGTATATTTTACACGCACATCTGTTGTTTTGCACCGTCGTCGTCGTCGTGGCTTTGTTGTTCTAGTTCAGCTGTTCCTGTCTGCTCCAACATCAACATCCGGTCGTGACGTAGTGACACTGCTGCAGTCTACGGATGTACCAACAGAGGGCAATATTCGGCTGATATCATGATCATGAAATCTGGCATTGTACATACAAACTAAATCTGTCACGCATATGAACCTTTATATATATATTTATATAGCTTTACAATAAGTTAAAATGATTGAATACCACTAATAGTATATTATTTTGATGAATGAGGCACTGAGATGGATACTATGTAGCAATAATCACTGACATTGAAAGTAGTTATTTTCCATGAATGCTTGTGATATTTTTGGGAGTATTTGTTGGACTAGATCTTGAGTCTTCAGGACCTCTCATGGACCAACTACAGTTGATGGCAAACCTACTGTTATTATCATAATGTGTGTGTGCGTCTTTCTTAAACATATCCAAAACATAAATTATAAAATTGGTATTTTTATGAAGTACTTAGAACCATTGAATGGCACTGGGACTACACATATACTCCTCCATGAACTCCCTTTCTTGTGTTATTCATCACTGTTTTTTTGTTCCAACAGACATTCTCTGTCATGTGCTTTGTGATGGTACAACATGTCTAAATCTTATATGATAATATAATATGTTAATATTGTTTTGCTGCGTGATAGAAATCTGATAACTTCACACATTAAGATAACTAGTTTTACTCTTTTCCTGATTCCAAGGGTCAGGCTATCTGCAAAGACAATCAAAGGACAAACCCATAAAGTATCTAATCATATCTCATCACATCTCCAAAACTGAACCAGTTTGACTAAATTGCTGGTTGTTAACATATGGTTATATAACCTGGTGAAGCCCCACAAGTTGTATATGTTTTGCTTCAAAGCTATAAAGACTTTGATAATAAAACAATAATGTTAATTTATTTTGTGCAAACCTCACTGTCTCTTACTGTGTTTCTCTCTTAAGTCTTTCTCTCGTTCTCTCACTGTAAAGTGAGGTGTTTCGTTGCCCTCCATCCCATAAATACATTATGCATTTTCTGTTGGTCTGCTGACAAGATTGTGCTAAATGTCATGGCGAAAGCCATAAAATGAACACCTCTCGGACTGTACATAAAAGGTCAATTTTTTTTTCTCCGATTGACATGAAACTGTCAGGAGCCACAACCAAACACTGAGACAAAAGTGCAGAAATAAAGAAGAAGAGGAGGAGGAGAAGTAATCTGTCATCTTGTCGATTGACAAGATGACACGATGAGGTGATAACACAAAGATATGACAGAGGATAAAAGTGCAGGTGTTTCAAAAAGCAGGAGTCATAGTTGCCTTTTTTTCCTTGGTAAAACTCTGCCTTCATGGGAATTCTATGCTCTCTCCCCACCCATTGACAGTGCAGCATACTTTTATGGTCCGTGTAAGTGAGCAGTCATTCTTTCTCTGAGGCTGAGGGAAAGGAGAGATTGCATTACACAAACGTCTCAGGCTGTCAGACCATCATGACTGGATCTGTTCTCCTGATTCTGGCGGCCATCGCTGGATCCTGTCCTCTGTTTACAGGTAAAACTCAATTCACCATATTATATCGGACTTGTAGCACAGTGAAGGAAGACTGTTCCCAGAAAGAGTTAATGGGAAACAAGCTGGGGTTTTTTTTTGCATTATTCGTCATATGCACCAAAAGTATGTTTGGCACAGATATCCACTGTACACGAGGACTTTCAACTGCAAATAAAAAGAACAAACATTTGCTGCAGGAACCAGTCCTCAGGTTCCAATTCCTATAAACGTAACGTTACTTTTGAGTTTTATTTCCTTACATCCAGTGAAAGATGGACTTTTTATGTGTACTTTTATCTAATGCTTGCTCAGATTTCATGGTGGTTCCCTGTGTGTCTTATATCCCATGTAGACGCTGTCAGCATCGACATACGAAGAAGTGAAGCCTCCACAGAGAAGGTACAGTATGTCAGGTGCTGTTGTTTCTGGACAAATGGGTTCATGTGGCAGAGAGGGCTGATTTTTGTGTTACAGAGAGAACCCTTTGTGCCCATATTCTGCTTTCCAGTACCGGCCCCACTCTCCCCGTCGACCTCCGGTCAGTACTTTCCACTGCTAACAATCAATAATCATGTTCATCTTTGTACTACTCGGACTTTAAACGTGCGTTCCTTTAACAGTCTGTAATGTATATTAATATGCACGTTTCTTCTCCTCAGTTCACGCCCTCAGACCTGCTGATATCTCAGCGGTTCATTCCCTGGGAATGCCACTGTCACACAGGTAAACTGATTCTAATTCTAATTCTATAAAGATTTTGATAATAGAACGATAATGTTCATTTATTTTGTGCAAACCTCACTGTCTCTTACTGTTTGTTTATAGGCATGAACGACTCAGAGTGACCAGTAGAATAGCTGGTAAGTCGTTAATTTAATGTGATACAACCGGTTTGGTTCTGTTTTGGAACATGAAGCCTCTGTCATGTCGTGACAGGATGGTACATGTTTCCATGCCTTTGTAGTTACAAGGCAGTTGACGGGTTCCGTTTTGGTTAGCTGAGCATCAGCGCTTTGTCATTTAATGAGTAATTTGAAACTGTGTAGTTACTTGCAATAAATGTATTTTGTCACTTATTAACTTTGACTTGAACTGAGAGGAAAACAAACACCTTACACCACAAATGCAACAAACACTCGAACTTCCACCTGACCAGGCTGTTAAAAGCATTTGCAATTTGCAGAGTGTGTAGTTCAAGGTCAGAGTCAAGAGCATGTGACAAAAAAACGCTGCAGAGCGGACATCCAAGATGGTCGAACAACAAGCTCATAGTTTAATTGATCAGGATGAGACCGTCAGCTGTTTTCACGTCAACTTTCATATTTCATGTCTTCAACAGAGCTGCTGTCTCTTTTTAATCCTGAGGTGACTGCTGTTAATCTGGCCTCACAGTCTGCTAGGTGACACACACACACACACACACACACACACACACACACACACGCTCAAATGCATTAAGCGTACTCACTTTGTTTGTCCATGAATGTGTTTCAGGAGCTTGTTGGATGAAGCAGAGGAACTGTCTCGTTCCAGTCAGGTACACGTGTTACACTTTTGGATGCACTGTACGTTAAACATGTACTTTGCCCATCATCATAAAATACTTCATCGGTGCATGGAAACATGGAAATGGAGAAACCTGCTGTTCATCCTGTTGTTAGATGAGCTCAGAGTAATGCGTCCGGGATAGTCTGAAAGCTCCATCATTGTATAATGTGGTTTCTGAGAGTGAAGCAATGTGAGATGATGGTTTGCATTGTCAGCTCACCCTAAGAAGGAACATTAGCTGGAACTCTGATTTTACTCCACAGAAACATGATGAGTAAGTTGGATGAGCAGATGATGTTGCAACCTCCTTCTCCATGAGCTCATTCTCAAGTGACATAATCAAGTGGAAAACACACAAAGCATGACCGAATCGGGAAAACCCACCATGAAACAATATTGACAACATATAATCTGAGACCAACATGGAAAATCAACTGCATTCCAAGTCTAGTTCTGAGTGGAAGGGAATACAAGAAAAAAACATGTCATAATAACAAAATAAAGTTTTTTTTAATTAATCTGGACATGAATCCTTCCCCCAGATGTCTGTGATATGTAAATTATGTTAGTATATGTA
Organism: Aeoliscus strigatus; assembly: GCA_901007665.1. Taxonomy (NCBI): domain Eukaryota; kingdom Metazoa; phylum Chordata; class Actinopteri; order Syngnathiformes; family Centriscidae; genus Aeoliscus; species Aeoliscus strigatus. Next base: position 174,670 of record CAAKHB010001494.1, read on the forward strand.
TGAATGTGTATTCTTTTAAGTTTGGTGATGTGCTCAGCTTCCTGTATCCTTTACAGGTGTCAGACTGGAAATTTGTGCTGCTGTTTGTCCCAGCTGATGACATTTGTGCCTGTTCAGCACATGTAAGAATCTTTGTTTCAGAACTACTATAAAATATTGCCTGCTCAGGTTTCAGTCCATTATGGTTTAGTGTGTGTGTGTGTGTGTGTGTGTGTGTGTGTGTGTGTGTGTGTGTGGCTTTGTGAAGGATGATGGAGGTTAATTGCTCTGTTGTTCTTAAGACTGCTGCAGATGTTACCACACTTGTAGAGGAAGTAGAAGCAGCTCTGAAGATATTGCAGAAACAGGTATGGTATCTTTTGTTGAATGCATTTTTAGATTTTAAAACAACTAATAGGTGTATGTATTACAGTTACATCACACCTTAGTTCATGTCGTGGTCTGGAGTAGAAATCAGCACAACAGGTGAGTGTTTATATCATAAAAATACTACAAACTGTACTAAGGATGAAATATCATTTTAAAAAAAAGAGCAAAATTTCTAATATCATTTTTTACACATGAGGATATGCAAAATAATGTTCAGTTTAAAGTTATCTTTATTATTTTTTTTTTAAATGAACAAAAGGGTTAAAAGGCATATAACAGTGATGGTTTCTTTTTTAATTTTATAGCACATGCGAGTGCATGAGTGATGCCAACATAAATCAGCAACTGTTTAAAGCCATTCTTCTAAAACAACTGCAGGTAAAGCACATGAAAAGTACATTCACTCTGCCTCATCTGATCTGTGCTTGTCTTTGTGGTTCATAATAATCCTCTGTTGGTGTTTTCAGGACTCTCTCCATCACATCTTGGAAAGTCCAGAGTGGCACAGCGACAGTGAGGGTTTCACCGTGCTGCTGCAGCCCTCACCGGTGTTCTATGATTCCATGACAGAGTCAGTAAGTATGGAGAGGCTTGAACTAATGACTGGGATATCTTCTCTCACCGTGGACCCTTGTGTTATGAACAAATGTTCTTCTTTGTAGGACAACCCACTGTCTGGCCTAAACAAAGCCACACTGCAGCTTTGGGAAAACATGGTAAGTTGATGTGTAAAAGAGCCAATGCTGAAAACGTGCCATTGTTCTGACAATGAAATGACCTCGGTTGTAAAATGAGTCAATGGAAGAGCTGCAATCATCCCTTAAAGTAAAAGTAAAGTGATGAACCTCTGAAGAGAGATTAGATAGTAGATGTAAAGATTAACTCCATGAGATAATCGACTCTGACTTTCTTCACTTAGAAGTAAGTGTGGCAGGATGTCCTCACCGATCATGGCGTTTCCTTCCCTCCAGCTCCAGCCCCTGATGAAACCACCAGCCAACATGAAAAAGCTCACTATTCCTTGTCCGTCTCAGGTGAGACCGGCCATGAGAATATCACACACTGACCAGCTACAGCAGTTGTTCCCGTTGTTAGGGAAAAATTAAACTGTAACTAAACTTAAAAGAATGATTTTCCTAACACTGCACTCAGGATCGACCCTTCCTACGGACACAGATGAATTCACCCGTCAACAAAGATAAGAAAGTGGACGGATTCCTAACAGATCCTGTATGTGCGTTTTTCCATGTTGTGACAAAACTAGATATGATCATGACAACATATGCTGCTTGTCTGTCAGGTGATGGGTACAGAGATTCCCTGCACAGATCGTCTGCCCTCTCCTACCACGCCCACTTCAGGTGGAACACTTTTCTTAAGTTCTTCTGCTCGCACATGTTGAGAAACTAGTTCAAAAACTAAGTTTTTTTTGTGTCTGTAGTTCATGAACTCAGACCAGGAGATGTGAAGGTGGTGGCAGCGGTCGGTGACTCTCTCACGGTAAGTTCCTGTATAACTCCAGAAAGATCAGAATTGCAATGGCTATAAATCTATACAGTATAGTTTTGAATGTGTATGTTATTTTATTTCTACATCTAATATCTGCTCACTGCAGGCAGGCAATGGTGTGGGTGCTGAAGCAGACAACCTCCTGCTGGTGAGAAACGAATATCGAGGGTTGTCGTGGAGGTGAGATCACATGAAGAACAACACCGGTCAAACGGTGATACTGTGGCAAGTTATTCAAAGGATTCCGTGTTATTTTGTGGTCAACATTGACTCAACAGACTATTTCTGTTACAATTTTCAGCATCGGTGGTGATGAAAACATTACCACTGTGACCACACTGCCAAGTATGTTCATTTCTAATCAATATCTTTGTTTTTGACAGCTGCTGTTACATAAATGACACACACCTGCTTGACATGAAGATTTGTTTATCAAACATATGATGACATAATTTAGTACTGTAACTACGATGGAGACTGAAACTGACTAAATGTAAATTCTTACTAGAAAACACCACAGATGAACAGATGAATCATATAATAAATAGATATTACAGGAGGATACCATCGATTATTTGTTCCTTTAAGATCATTTTGGTTTTGATACTCATTTATACATGTTCATCCCTACTTTCTGAACTTGGTTGTGACCTTTGACATTTGCTGTGCAGACATCCTGAAGGAATTTAACCCCTCTCTGACGGGCTTCTCAGAGGGAATAGGGAAGCAGGACTCTCCCAAGGCTTTTCTCAACCAGGCTGTGGCAGGAGCGAAGGCTGGGTAGGTCTCACTGTAATGATCCTGTATTCATGTGTACATTTAAGTAGAACAAAACAAATCCTCCAAATCCAAAACTTTATTTCTATTGGCAGGGATATGGTTCAACAAGTGCGCATCCTAGTGGAGAAAATGAAAAATGATAAGGTAACGCAGCAGTACAAGTAGATGCTGCAAGTGTTCACTGCTCTTACTTTCACAGATGAACACATTCTTACCTCTTATCTCCAACACAGCGCATTGATTTCCACAACGACTGGAAAGTCATCACCATGTTTGTTGGAGGCAATGACATATGTGACTTCTGCACCGACAGTGTGAGCATCTCTTGGCTTCCTTGGCAGTTTGCTCACACCACAGAACAACAGACACCTTTTGTCCAGCTTTATTGAGTCTGAATAACCACGGGTTCCATATACTCCACAGATTGTTTTTTCACCCAGAAATGTGGTTGATCGCATCCGTCAAGCTCTGGACACTCTCCATGATGAAGTGTGTTATTTTTAAAACCTTCTCTTACTTGCTAAAATGTTGTATTTTTTTATGTTGCCCTGTCCGAACTCAAAAAAACCCAACCCTTCTCCCCTTCCAGGTGCCGCGGGCTCTGGTCAATCTAGTTGAGCTCTTAGACATTGTGCCGCTGCGCGATCTGCACAAAGACAAAGCTCTGGGTTGTCCCAGCTGGTTTGTGAGGTGTGAGAGAACTTGTATCATTTTCAGAATTGTGTTGATTATGAGGATCATTTTCTGATTTTGAAAGTTGATGACTCGTCATTATAAAACAAGCTTCATGAAAATGAGGTAGTAACCGTTTCTGTTCTAGAAGAAGTTTTTTTCTGAGAAGATGAGCTTGATGTGTGTGGGAGAAAGAAACTTCCACAGTATCTTCTGCAACATGAAGCTTGACTCTTGAAGTCATAATCACATCAAAATCAATGCAGTTCTTAAAGTCAGAGCATTTCGATCACAGAGGTCAGTGAGTTTCACCAAAGATCTGACAATGAGTCTTGATGTTAAATGATGTTTGGTCATAGGATAGTTTGCCCATGCGTACTGAAGCCCAAAGACGGATCCTTTGAACTCCAGAAGGTCCACGACTTCAATCGAGCTTATCAGGTACAAGGTGGAGAGAAAATCACAGGAATAGTCATATCATGTACATGTCATATCATATCACATCATGTCATGTACAGATACTTTATATACAGTACTGTGCAAAGGTTTTAGATGGAAAAAATGCTGTAGAGTTAGTAAACTGTTTTGAAGGGTGGTCACTCACTCTTCACACCCCTCATAGTAACTCAATCTTAACAGAAGAACACGCTCATCTTTGTGTTCAGCGTTCAATGCGACAGCTCATCGACTCAGGACGGTACGATCGTCACGACAACTTCACTGTGGTACTGCAGCCCTTCTTCAGAGAGGTTTTCCTTCCTAAGTTACCCGTAAGAGTCGACACTAGAGAGAAATAAACACTCCAACAGGTTTTATCAGTTGAGGCCTGTAACTCTTTTTTTTAAATTTCTCTTCAGGATGGCCGGCCTGATCGCTCTTACTTCTCACCGGACTGTTTTCATCTCAGCCAGAAAGCTCACACTCTCATGGCCAGGGCTCTTTGGAACAACATGGTAGGACTTGCTATATTTTGGCACATGTGGTTGAATATTTTTCCAAATCACCGACGTGTGACAATCTTGTAGTTGGAGCCAGTGGGAAACAAGACGTTCACTCAAGACTTCATGGCTGGAATTGATCTGAAGTGTCCCTCCGAAGTAACGTTGCCACCCACAAAACACTGACATTTCTCAGATCTGACACATCATATGACGATTGGATTATGTCTTTATCAGAGCACACCATTCTTCAGAACTGCTGCCAACAGCAACTACACCTTTCCAGGCCCTCCACCCACTCCGGCTCCTGTTCCTGTAAGACCGTCTGTCATCCTTTTAGCATTTATGTCACACAACAGCTTCACGTAACAGATGTGTGAAATGTCCCTGTTGTTGTGTAGAACTGGGGCAGTGATTTCTCCTGCCTTCACACGGCTCCATCCGCCTCGGTGCCCACCTCAGGTAAACATCTGTGGCATCAGGCATGCTGTGTTTGGATAGAATGTCGGTAGTAAAACATGCTCATATGGATCCTCTGTTAGCTCACAAGGTACGCCCAGCAGACATCAGAGTGGTGGCTGCTCTCGGAGACTCTGTAACGGTACGTTCACACTAAAGTAATTAAATACATTATTTTATTTATATACCAAGGAACCAAAAGACAATATACAGCGGACAAAAAAGTGGAGGAATCAGCGCAGCATGTGTGTGTCTGTGTTTCTGTGTGTGTGTGAGGAAGTAAAAAGTTAAGTACATTTTATTCATATAACACTTCTTACAGAGGTGTGCGTGTGTGTAAAATTACATTTGTTAAAGTGTTTTTCCTACATGCAGGCTGGCTTTGGTGCCAAGTCAAAGAACCTGCTGGAGCTAAGAGTGGAGTACAGAGGAGTGTCATGGAGGTGAGAGAGCACAAACACTGTGGACAACAAAGGAAATGCACTGTGAGTGTGTTGCTTATATGCTCATCTAATTCATATTCAAAGCATTGGCGGCGATAAAACCCTCTCGACTGTCACGACATTACCCAGTAAGACACTTTTTTCTCTTGTTGTGTAATACATGTTTTGACCACTAAGTGTCAGGATTGCACAGTAGAAGAAGTAGACTTGTTCTGCAGTAATCTGATTTCCCTCCTTTGTAACAGATATCCTGAGGATGTTCAATCCAAACATTAAAGGAATGTCAAAGGGTCTAGGGAAATGGAATACGGGCTTCAACATGGCTACATCAGGAGCTAAAGTTTCGTGAGTTCTGTTGTCTGACCTCATGAGGTTCGCTGTATCAGTGTGTGCACTAATACAAATCTCTGATCATGCAGAGGAATCCCAGTGCAAGTCCGACGTCTCATTGACACAATAAAAAATGATTCCGTGAGTTTAGTTTTTGAATAAACTCCATTATGTACAACAGATTAGAATGTGCACGAAGAATTCACCCTGCTTCTGTCTGTGTAACGTGATGGAGATAGACAGTGGATTTTAAGAATGACTGGAAGCTGGTGACCCTCTTCATTGGAGCCAACGACCTGTGTCAGTACTGCAACGACCGGGTGAGTGACTTTGGGAGGGAATTCTCCTCAGGCTGATGATCCAGTGGATGAAGCACATTCCCCTTGGTAATAGCGCAGTGATAAAACACCCCTCGGTCTTGTACGATGACCTGTGTAATGCTGTCTCAGGATATCACTCCCCAAATGAGACAAAGCATTGGAGCAGAATAACGACGCTTTGTGACGAGCCTCCACCCCCCCACCCCCAAACATTTGATTGTGTCAGAGTGAGATGAGAGCCGACACGGCTTCTTTTCAATGAGGACATTCTGTCTCTTTACCCCTCCAACACAAAACAACAACCTCCTCTTCTATCTCAGCCGCTGAAAACGAGCAAACAGGAAACAGTGGCCGACTTGTTCTCCAAGAGCCATAAACAACACAGAAGTCAACCCAGACTCTCTTCACCCCTCCATTCTCATTTTCCTCTCTCACTTTGACCTTTTCCTTTTTGTTTTACTTCTCATGCTCCACTGTCACAAGTCCTACTCTTTCACAATGAATTCAGTACAAAAACATTGAACTCTGTTTGTAATTTAAATGTTATTTGGGTCCCCAAACTCCAGGCGTCTCTGTCACCTCAGAACTACAGTTATCACATGATGACAGGCTTGGATATGCTGTACAACGAGGTGAGACCAGTCTCTATTAAAAAGAGTTTGTCAGGTTATTTAATCATGTATTCCCTCTTTCTTCTATTTCCTGCGTAAAGTTGTGCTCACTCATTCTACCTGTAGGTTCCCAGGGTAATTGTTAATGTTTTGGAGATCTTGGAAATCGAAGGTCTTCGCAAGATCGTAAAAGATACTCTTGGCTGCAGTTTGCTACAAAAGTAAGCGTCAAATCAGTTCTACTTGGACCACAAAAACATTTGAGTCCCTAAGAGAGAATGTTTACTATGTTTAAGACGTAGCAACAAATCATAGACAACGTGCATTAACGCATCAAGAGAGGATCGATCATTTATTAAATGTCGATCTACTGGACCAGGTCGGTTTCATGAAAACAGCTGGACTTGATTGATTCACCCTTCGTCTTCAGGTTTATCTGCCCGTGCTTCTTGTTAACGGGAGAAAATTCTCCAGAGTTGGCTGAAGTAAAACGGATCAATCGGCAACTGCAGGTTAGTAACATCAGACTAAAGGCCGATTTATATTTTTGCTCTGACGGTTTGAGCCTGAAGACTGTGGTATAGGTATGCATCGCCTCGCACCCTAGCTTGATGTGTTCTTCCCAGAAGTATAAAATAAAAATGGCACATCATGATCTACATGGTCAAAAATCATACACATTCTCACATAGTAGTTTTCCAAGTTCTAGTTTTTTTTTGTTTTGTTATTTTTGCCATAATTTCAGTGAACGCGCTCCAACTAAATGGTCCTATCACCTTCAGCTGCCATTTTTAAATGTACAGCGGATGAAGAAACTGTACACAGTGGCAGTTAGCATGTTGGCGTCAGTGTGACACAGCCGCACCGGCACAAAAGTAGAAATGTACACAATGGTTTCAGGAATAGAGTCTGTGTCGAGCCAACGCACAACAATAAATCAGCCTTGAAGTGTTAATTGTGTAGCTAAGAATAGCGTTTGTGGTATTTCTTTCAGGTTGAGGCAGAAAAATTGGTATATGGAGGCCGCTACGATGGCAGAGAGGACTTTGCTGTGGTCATCCAGCCCTTCTTTAAAAACACCATTGTTCCGATGAATGCAGTGAGCCATCCATACACTTCCAGCCTCCAATGAACCTCACATACATTTGGCACACGTAAATTCCTGTACATGTATATAATTTCTTCCACAGGATGGCAAACCCGATCTGTCGTACTTCTCTGTGGACTGTTTCCACTTCAGTGAACGGGGCCACGCCGATATGGCCGTCGGCTTGTGGAATAACATGGTGAGTGTGGACAGAGGAGGAGTGGGAGGAAAGGTTTTCATTTCGTGTACAGCCTGGTCACAAACTGAGCGACTGCATATTGCGTTTTATCTGCAGCTGGAGCCAGTTGGTGAAAAACAGACATACAATAATTTCACAAACGACAGAAATAATGTCAAGTGCCCCACTGAGGTAAGAGAGCAGCCACCTAGACAATGCTGACCAAAATATATGTGCAGTGAGGTGAATGATTCCATTGGCCTCATACTTGCGTGTTCCAGGAGCATCCTTATATCTTCACGAAGGTGAACAGCTTGCCCAGTGTGACCACCACCACCTCCACCCCCAGCACCACCACCACCCTCCCTCCCCAGGACTGCTCAGACAGCGTGCCTGTGTGGCTGGCTGCTGTCCTCACAGTGACGGCTCTGCTGATTGGCTGGGCTGTCACCTGGCTCCTCCTTTCCTGCAGAGCGAATAAAAGGAAGAGGATGATGATGACTGCAGTTGAGATGAAGGGCTCAACATTTTAACGTTACTATACCTCTGCCCTGTATTATTACTGAGCTCACATTGAAATGAAAGCTTCATTCAAGATAGACTCACACAGCTTAAGATTTGTCAATACACTTGAGGAACTACAACAGAAACTTGTATACTTTCTATGTGTGTTTAACTGGTGTAAATATAAATATAATTTCAGTGAGTGATGAATGGAGTTGTTTTGTTATTAAAATATTTCATGGAAATACAATATTTAGAACAATTATTCGTGTTCTTATTTGATGTTTTTGCAAAATACATCACCATATCTTACAGGCCTGTGACACAAACCACCCATTCCCACATTATATTCTATTATATCATTTCATATGATCATAATTCAAGTTCAGACATCTGCAGCATTATCACCACCATCAGTAATCCAGCCTCCTGATAATCATAAAAGGGTGAATTTATAACCTTCTGCCAATAGACGGAAATAACTGCCTCTGCGAATTACATCTGAGAGATACATGTGCTTCAGTTTAAGCACTTGAACATTTCCATACCCTCTACAGAATAAACATAAGGAGCATAAGGAGGAGGATATTATATTTTAAAAAATTAGCAGATAATATTTTTTATTTCTACTCAGATTATATTTTTATAATCATAAGTAGTTTAGGAAGATGTATTAGATTATCTTCCTTGAAACGAATTTTCACTTTGTACAAACTGCTTTGAGCTGCCGTTTGCTTTACAACAACGCCTCCTGGTGTCCGGAGGGAGCATCGAACCGGCCAACACCAGAAACAGCAGTGTGAAGATGGCGGAGGGTGAACTGAACGTGGACAGCCTCATCTCTCGGCTCCTGGAAGGTGGGCTAAAATCAATGCAGCTGGTAGCTATGGTCGTCTGCCTTCGTTCGTTCTGCCGGGGTCGGTGCTTATTGTCTAACTACCGCGGCTTCCTGTCAAAAAGCGGTCGAGTTCTAACTAGCCAAGGAGCTAACGGCTCCATATCGTAACGGTGGCGGATGCTAGCTAAGAGCGTTAGCTGACCTGACCGTTAGCTGGTCGTGTTTATAAACACTGACGGTGAACGCCTACCTTTCGTTTTTACACTAATCAAATTCCTGCGTCAGCTATAGTGGGTGCTAATGGTGTATTTTCTAAAGTACAGCTTGTGGAAATACGCCGAGGTGCAATGGGTATTATGGAATTATAACGCTAATGGTTGTAGCTTTTAGCCAATTTCCCAACTTTCTACGGTTGTCCAGCGCAAATGTCGAGTTTTAGTTGTAGCTCGCAGCGCTCTACGGGGCATCGCTGGGTTACAAATGTCATAGACCTGTTCGGTTAGTCGAAATGATTAAGTGGTTTGAATTTTTTCGGGGGGGGTTCTATCTTTCGTATGGCCTAGTTACTTTCATTTCGGATGATGATGCTCTCACCTGTTTGACGTGTGAGCTATTGAACACCACTTCTGTTCTGGTTTTAGTAGAAACATCAAAAATCCCAAATTTTAGACAAATAATTTGTTTTCCTGTCCATATTTATTTGTTTGTATGTATTTAACCGGGAATTCCCAATAGATTAAAATCTCTATTTCAATGAAGATCATTACAGAGGACAACAGATGCATACCACAGAACCCAGTTTAGGAATAGCAGTTGTACTCCTGAGTAACATAGTGTGCTTTGAACTCTGTAAATGTTCTTCAGTCACAGGCTCAAGGAGGCCGATGCCACATAGCATCACACATTCACTCATTGTTACTGGCGATGAGGAAACTTGATGTGTTTCTGTTGAAACATTCTGTCACTCCCTCCAGATGTGAACAACCATCCAGTCACACACACTCATTTGGTTTATGACGGTTGCAAATCCTTGTCATTGCTCCATTTTAGCCTTTGCCCTTCAGTGTTCTTAAGAACATAATCTCTTTTAAAAGTGCCAGGCTGCAGAAGTGCTACCAGTGAAAGGTTCTCTTTTAATGCCTGAGCAGGCCCAGCGTCCGAGCTTAACCCACTCTGTGCTGTTGGAAATGAAAGAGGAAGTCTTCACATCTGGAGTTTCACACCTATCGTCTTACAGAAAGTAGTGCTGATAGAAAGATGATGAACATGATTTTGTGGCAGTCACTGGTGTTCAGTGATGCTTTGAATCTGACAGAAGTCGTAGTATTGTGTTGTCATTCATCCGTGTTAAGTCTGGGATACATAGAACCCTAAGAGGGTGGGAATTCCTCAGTAGATCCCTTAATCCATTCTAAGACATTGTGTGATTTGTCATCATTTAAGCAAACAAAGGAGGAAAAGGTTTACTCACAGCACACACACACACACACACACGTGTTTCAGCAGGTACAACTATTCCTTCTAAAGGGTATTGCGCAGTTATGAATCTTTATGCACTCCAGTAATTTGCTTATAAATCTAAATACAGCTATGCACTTTTTTTTTCCAACCTCGAGAGAAATTTTCTGCCAGGTAAAAGGTACAAGGAGGCACTTTTTAATGGATAATCTCACTGTTCATATCTCTGATTATTTCCACCGCTGCAAATGTTGCAAATTCTCCCCGTCCTGTCATCGTTTTTTAAGATAAATCTGCACAAAGAGCTGTGGCAGAACGCCAGACAGTAGGCTTAAGCGAACCGAGCAGCTACACGGCCAATAAACCCACAGCAGTGCTGAAGATGCAGATAGCTCTCGCACTGGCAGTGAGGGATTTGAGTTTCATAGACCTGCATTAACTTTGTGGCGCTGTGAGCAAATGGTGACGCAGTGCAAGCATGGACACTGATGACAACAGTTGTTGAAGGTAATGGCAGTCTCTTGCCTTTTCTTTCTTCTCCAGTGCGGGGATGCCGCCCGGGGAAAATAGTCCAGATGACCGAGGCAGAGGTGCGGGGCCTCTGCATCAAATCCAGGGAGATCTTCCTCAGCCAGCCCATCCTGCTGGAGCTCGAGGCTCCTCTGAAGATCTGTGGTCAGTGTTGACCCTTTCTGTGCTGTCCCCTGTTTATCTTTACTTCATATTCCTGCTGTGTCTGTGTATTCTCCTCACCCGGAGCCCTCTGGTCTGTTTACTGTAATAGCTGTCTGTTTACTGTAACATGAAGGTTGACTTGTACCATTATCTCAAAATAATTGCCTAAAAACGTATGTAAAAACTTTGTGTATTGTGTAACCATATTTCCCCAAAGCACACAAGCTCTCATAATTGATTTGTCGAGTAATATGTATGGCTCCAGTGCCTGTTGCTCTTCTCATGTCAAACAATAGAATCTTAATTTTTGAAATGCAGCACAGGCAGAAAGCTGCATTCTGTCTCTGAAGGGTTGTCCAAACTCCCACTCTGCAACCACCACAGCAGCCTATTTCTTCGCTGCAGCTCAGTTTACTTATGTAACCAGACTGGATAACGCTGCCTCAGCCTGGGTCACACACTATATCAAGTCAGTGTCTCTTGCTCAAACCTTATGGGCTTTTTGTGTTTCAGAGAAACGCATGAGGAATTGCGTACTTGAATACAAACTGTAGCACTGCCGTAACATCAACTGTAAGAAAACATCAAAAAATTCTGTGCATGGCTGAGTTCACAGCCAGTAACAGTGGTTATATTATTAGGATTTTATATATGTATAATTTTTTTTTTTTACCAGCAGTAGATATGCAAACTACCAATCAAAATCTAATCCAATGGACAAGGTGCAGTCTTCGTTATTGAAGACTCCAACAAGGACATCACTTATACACTTGCACACTTTATGAGCCCTCCCCATCCCTGTGAACAGAACCATTTAGCAGCGTGGATGCTCATACCGCTGTAGTTCTGTCTTGCAGTGGATTCCGCTTTAATCTCCACATGTAGACACAGCTGAGTGAACAGAACATCCGTTTGTTGAAATTGTAAAAATACATTCCCCACTTACGCACTCTCATGTCACTTCCCGCGCATCTTTGCACATTCCCACTCTTGCTTTATCTCTTTCTTCCAGGGTGCAACTGTGAACTGTTTAATATATGTGCACATGGACCTGGAAATACAGCACACAATCTCTAATATTGACTGAGACACACAGGCCTTGTATGCATAAACATTTACCGTATGAGAGTCAGTAGGATATCAGCCTTGAATGCTGAAAGCACACTTCTCTGAGAAACAGGAATGAGGTCAAAGTCTTTCTGGCCATAATAAACCTTTAGATGCCCAGAATCCCCTTTGCCTTCCAGACCTTTCGCAGGTGTCACTCTGTGGGGTCTTATTTCCTCCTTCACCTCATTTGTTCGGTTGCTGAACTTCCAACCCCGGACTGATTATATATGCCTTTAACTCACAAACAGTGACTGCAGTCTCTGGAACACCAGCGCTGACGGTGAAGACTAAACAAGTGAATGTAATCAATTATTGAGTGAGGCCACATGGATTGGGTTCTTGCACAGCTTTGCCCCTTTCTGAGCAGCAAGATAAGCAAAAGATAAAGATAAAAGATAGTTTCTTTTTGTAATGACTAATTAAAATTAGTTGACTGAACAAGGTCATTTAACAATGCTGTTTAAAAAAAAAAAGGATTTCTTCTTTACCTCACCTGTATTCATCATCGCTTAAAACATGCAGCATGACATTGAAATGTCTGTTGACATTATAGCAATAGCAATCATTTCTACACCCACACATGCCTGATGTGTGCGCTTTTATATCACTTTTGCTGTTTGTTTCCGTGTGAGACAAATGTGCCTCGTTTATAATCTTGTCCCGAGGTTAACTGCGTTTGACGATGACTCCCTTTTCGCCGGCATCTGAATTGCAAAAATCCCGCCCTTCGTGGACTGTTTGGAAGACTGCAGAGATAGTCTGAGCAAATAATTCAATGTCATCAAACACCATGCTGTCCGAGGGCAGGCGGAGGACACTGCCCCCCCCCCCCCCCCCCCCCCCCCACCCACACCCAAAAACACCCCCACC
>CAAKHB010001494.1:187840-199200 GCA_901007665.1 Aeoliscus strigatus
CCCCCCACACACACACACACACACACACACACACACACACGCAGAAAACAGTCACATCTACATTTTTAGCCACGTTGAGGATGGTTCCATATATGTAAATGTGTATATATTTGTGCCACTGAGCCTCGGCAGCAGTCAGGACATTCCAGCTGTTTCTGCAGCGATTATAGTCCTTGGTGCCATGTCTGTGCATGTACGCTTGCATCCAGATTTAACTTTTGCCTGTAATTCTTCTCGTTTCAACTCAGACTGCAGCATAAATTAATGACTCTAGACCAGTTTTGCTTTGCAATTTATGTTCTCAGTCTTTTGTCCTCTATATTTACTCTGCTGTTAATTATGTTCCGCTTTCCACCAAGCAGTGACTTAAATGAACATTTGCAGCTGCAACAACTTTCGAGTCGACGTGCCAGCTGGAGACGTGCCAGTCGCTCGCTCTCCGTTGGCATTTGACGTGACACATTGAAGAGGATTCAGATTTATGTTATTGGGCTCATTATTAGGAACACCTATGTAGTGACTTGTAATCTGCGTGTTGATGTTGCACCTGGGCAAGCGATGGATTATTTGTTGAATAAGAAATGCTCATTAACATGGACGTGAACTCATTTTTGAGACAAAACTTGAGGCAAATCTCCCTTTAAACGCATTGAAAATATTGTTTTTCTCAGCGGAGTAATGAACTGTAATTTGAATATTTGGCACAGGCAACGTGCACCAGAGGGATCAAAATGATCGATGGGGCAAAGCCCAAACTGGCCAAACAACTTAAACCAGAGATGCACTTCCAGCATGAGCGTCATTTGTTCGTGTCAAGAGGAGAAACCGAAGAAAATAAGTAATGACCTGTACGGTTCGGGTGCCAGTGGTGGTTTCTGTTTTAGTACGTCAATCACTGATGGGCAGTTTGGCAACAGGAAATAGAGAATGTAATGCCAGCCACTGGCATGACTTAAGTTACAATGCTGTGAGATTTTTAATCTGCAGACCAGACAGCTGGATGGATCAACAGGGCCTGTTATTTCATTTTGTTTTTGCAGGCATCTCGTAATGAAGCAGTGCTGTAAAAAGAGCGTGGCGCATAATTTTTCTTTCCGTTTCGGTTATAATAGAGCCTGTTATTACTGTCCTCTTAGCAGTCCCGTCTGTGTCTGGAGCACTTAGCTCAAATTAGAGCAGCTCTTAAGTTGGTACACGGGGCTATAAAAGGAAGCAGGTCTTGGCTAAGGTGACGAAGTGACGCTCCCCTGCAGAGAGTCTGTATTTCATACAAGAGCGCCTGAAGTCCATCGCCGCCTGACTGATGTCAAGAGCGAGAAGAGGGCGATGTGGATCCTGTGGGGGGTGTTATACTTAGCTTTTGTGTCCATGTACATCCTTTATTTTCATCATTAACCAGGGATTATAGAGCATTCTTTCCCTTCATCGTTTCATGTTCATTGTGTGTGTGTGTGTGTCTGTTCAATCTGAACTCAAACACATTTTTTCATCCTTTTTCTGCCGCTTTCCTTCATAATCTTGACGACGAGCACCCGATCCTGCTCAGCACACGTCTGGCTAACACCCATCCTTTCACGTCTTCTGCTCAGGTGATATTCATGGTCAGTACACAGATCTGCTGAGGCTCTTTGAGTACGGCGGCTTCCCTCCAGAGGCAAACTACCTTTTCCTGGGCGACTATGTGGACCGAGGCAAACAGTCCCTGGAAACCATCTGCCTCCTGCTGGCCTACAAGATCAAATACCCAGAGAACTTCTTCCTGCTCAGGGGCAACCACGAGTGTGCCTCCATCAACCGCATCTACGGCTTCTATGACGAGTGTGCGTATTGGTCAACGCAAACTATACAAACACACACACACCTACAGTCGTACTTCAGATACTCAGTCTATCGTAACGTGCTCCACCAGGTAAGCGCAGGTTCAACATCAAGTTGTGGAAGACCTTCACAGACTGCTTTAACTGCCTCCCCATCGCCGCCATTATTGATGAGAAGATCTTCTGCTGCCACGGAGGTGGGACAACTACATTCATCTTGTCTCTCGCAGGAAAATATGTCCCGTTTTGATGTCACTATTAAACTATGAACGCCGTGCATCCTTCATGCAAACGTAATCTCTTTATTTTTCACTCCAGGGCTGTCGCCAGATCTGCAGTCAATGGAGCAGATCCGCAGGATTATGAGGCCGACAGATGTGCCCGATACAGGTAGGGTGTGATTTCGCAAGCACACGCTTGTTCTTGGAACATATCCATGCATGAGTAGATGTTCCTTGTCCGATCCAAGTTATCACATGATCACGTTCGGTCCCTGGTAGGCCTGGGCGACATCTCGATATTTTGATATATATCAATAGAGTTCTAAACGAGATAGAACGCAGGACAGTATCACATGTATCAATGTGACTGTTGTCACCTTCATGAACGATTAGTTCGAACTGTAGCTCAGCTAAAAACATTCAGAACATGTTAAAATCTGTGTTCGTCTCATTTCTAAAATGTGAAAATACCAATATAAATGGAGTATCGCCATTCAGCTAAAAAAGGTAAAGATTTGTCTTCTAGTCCACATCGCCCAGCCCTGGTCCCTTTCAGCTCTCTCCTGATGAACGTGTCCCCTTCATCTCTCCTCGGTCACAGGTCTGCTCTGTGACCTGCTCTGGTCAGATCCAGATAAGGACGTACAGGGCTGGGGGGAGAACGACCGCGGGGTCTCCTTCACCTTCGGGGCCGACGTGGTCAGCAAGTTCCTCAACCGTCATGATCTGGACCTCATCTGCAGAGCCCACCAGGTAGCGCACCCCCCCCACACCCTGCTTTTCCTCTGTTTCTTGTGAAATTTATTTCATCGGAAGTTGTTTTCATCGCACGATAAAATCCACCACAGGGTAAAAAATGAAATGAATGACAGACGTTACTAAAGCTGAACCGCAGAGAAGCAGACCAGACAATGAAATGAGCAGTTGTGTCCAGCGTGATATCACCCGTCGGTTTGTGGATTCCTGTCTGGAAGCCTCAAGTTTGGCATTTTAGCCGTCCAGTTTTTGTTACTTCGTTTTTTGTAAGAGGAAATGACCAGAGCTGGACCAGAGGTTGGAGGTGGTTGGTGCAGAGCCACCACCCTGATTCAGAGCTGGACAGTCACGCTCAAGCATCATGACTTCATCATCTGGAGATAATGATGAAAAATAACAAAAGGTCATTACCTTCTCGGCTGAAAAGACTTGGACTTTGCTACTAAATGATTTGTATTGACGGCGACATGTTGGCGCAGTGATTTGCACTGTTGCCTCATAGCAAGAAGGTCCCTGGCCCCAGATCTTTCTGTGCTGAGTTTGCATGCTCTCCCCATTTCGGCGTGGGTTCTCTCCAGGTACTCTGGCTTCCTCCAACCTCCAAAAGCATGCTGAGGTTAATTGGCTTCTGTCATTCTTTTTCCAAAAGCAGATTCCGATTTGATGTTTTTTTAATTTTAAAAATTTGAATAATATCGAATTTTTACATTTTTTGACATGGGTGATGTCATGGACGGTCATGCATGAGTTTCGTACCGGAAGTCTAATATTCAGACCGTAGTTTTCAACTTCAAATATGCTTATTTTTGTAGCAATTCAAATAGTGAAGTTTGTTCTGAGGGCCCTAGTGTGTGTGTGAATGGTTCTGTCCTTCATGCGCCGACCCGTCCAGGGTGTACGGCGTTCACCCGTTGACAGCTGGGATCGGCTCCACCACGACAGCGACCTCTAACCGGAGCAAGCGGGAGAAGATGAAGATTTGCATTGATGAGCAACGTGATATTTGACGCCCATGTTGACTTTTCCTTTATACAGTCCATGAACCGGACACAGTCCAGCATGACAAACCTCGTTTTCTGCTCCCGTCTCGTTCCAGTCGTTCTAATTTCATTTATGAAACCGAGCATGAGGCGCTCCTGATTGCATTCACCACACTACACTTTTTTTTTAAAATGATTTTGCTTCCTCCACCTTTTTGATGCGTGTCCCACTTCATTCCCCTCAGATTGTATTGGTCACACTGAGTTTGTTGTGGAGTTCAACCATTGCTGCTGTTAAATTCAGTGCAGCTATTTCAGCTGCGTCAGGCGTCCAGTATTGATTCAGGAGTAGGTGTTTTTTTGTACGTTTAACCTTGATAGCAAAGTTGGATTGTTAAACTCACTGCTTCTTGGTACTGATCTCTGTAGGCGTTGGGCTAACATCATGTGTCTTGCCAACAGGTTGTGGAGGATGGATACGAGTTCTTTGCAAAACGCCAACTCGTCACACTCTTCTCTGCTCCAAACTACTGTGGGGAATTTGATAACGCAGGCGGCATGATGAGCGTCGACGAGTCCCTCATGTGCTCCTTCCAGGTAAATGAACCAGTGGCTGTGTTTGCCGATTGATTTTACACACGTGCTCAAACATGCGTCCTCTGTTTCTGACTTGGTAATTTACAGATCTTAAAGCCCTCAGAGAAGAAAGCCAAGTACCAGTATGGTGGTGTAAATTCTGGCCGGCCCGTCACCCCGCCCCGAACCGCTCAAGCCCCCAAGAAGAGGTGAACGCACAGCTTTGGCTCACTCGCCCCTCCTTCCTTCCCTCCCTCCCTCCCTGATCTGCCGTCATGGCAAACCCCGGTGTAACTCCCCTGTACGGTGACGATACAGGGCTTATCTAATTGCCCAAATCTTTCTTCCCCGACTGACCCGCTCCCTCCTCCCAGCTCCACTGACAGCTCTTTTCTTAATGTGTATGTGTACATACATTTGCTGTGACCAATCGTTTGTCGTCGTTTTTTTTGTTTTGTTTTGTTTTTGCCTGTTTGTTGGTATTGTTTTGATATTATTAAAACACATTTGGTGTGGTTTCACTTCCAATGCCATTTTGAGGTTTCTGACATTTGAGGTGTGTAAGGAAAGGCCTTCTCTATGCAGAGGCAAAGTAATCAAGTTAAAACAATATATACAGTATATGTAACGTTTTGCCTTGATCTCTCCAAAAGCAGAGAGGGAATCCTTCCAGTGTGGTTCAAAGGCACTGGGATGTCTGTGCAATGCTCAGTCCACTGACTCTAATAACATTCTCTCCATCCCAGGTTTGACCGTATAAACACATGATAGCATCTGTGGAGCACTTACAGATGTGGGTACATTTATTCTCTATATATTTCACCACCTGAAAAGTGGATTTCCCCCGTGAGTAGCAAAGAATGTGAGCAAACTGGCTTGAATGAAATACAGAAGATGAATCATAAGCTGCTGGCAGTGGAAACACTTACTGGACATTGGTTCTTCCACTCCGCACGTTATGCCTCCCTGTGCCTCGATTCCACACACAAATAAACTGCTTCTCCAACAGCGCTGGTATTTACATTCTCCTCAGTCTATTTACAATTTCCTCCACCCTCGTAGCTTCCCCCGTTTAAAATCCTTTTGACTGATAGTGAAAGCTGCTGTGAGATTTTGAATTTTATGCCAGTAGGTCTACTCACGGGCATTTCAGGACTTGGAATGAGACCGTAGACTCATTGAAGGTGTGTAAGTGTTAATAGGTTTGTGCTTTGCTAATTTGGGCCTTGGTATGACAAAGCAGGTAGAGATCGGGAACACGTATCAGCATTGGATGTGGATCTGTGAGGGCATGAACCCTTTCAGTTTGAAAAGTTCCACAGAAACCTTCCAGTATTTGAAATACACAACAAAACAAAAAAAATGGCAATCTTCCTCCTCATCTGCGTGTTATGGTGCAGAACATGAAAACGGAGGGAGGAGTGGTTGGCAGGACTTCACCTCTGCGTCATTGTTGCACCACCTGGTGTTTGAACACAGTAATACAAAATGATTATTCAAAAACAGTTTAGGAAAAACTTACAGTTGCATAGGCAGTAGAAATGTCATTCAACACGCAGGTTCTTCTATTCTACTGATTATTCTGCTTCTCCTGGTTCACAGTTCAGCTTCAGTCTGCAGCGGATTCGATGATATGTACAGTTGACTGAGAAACAGTTGCCTCGTTTATTTTTCTTTTTGTGGCATTCTTTTTTTGGTTGTATTTCTATGCTCTCTATTCACACTGTTTACTTTTTATTCACTTAATTTATTTCCTAATACCAATAATAATTTAAAAAAAATCAATGAGGTGTTACCAAAAGCAGTTTTGCTATTTGTACAAGTTTGTTTGAAAGTCAATATATTCAATAAAATGGATGGAAACAAATGTTTTGTTTGGTCTTTTTCTTAAAATGTTATTAATATAGAATGGCATTTAAATGTCAGCAGACCAGTTTAACATATTCTTTTTCTTCACCTTGAGAACATCAGTGTTGGCCTATAAAACAGCAACATATTACAACATGATATTAATGGAATGGAGAAGTATGAAGAAAACATTCTCTTAACAGCTGCTTTAAACATCCCAATAGTTTAATCCATTCTTGTTACTGTAATGTTTGGTTCAGACCCAACAATCGATTTATCAATGAGATTAACTATTTAGATGAATCATCATTTATTTCACATGACTCTCTCCAGCAATTACTTATTTACCACTGCAGGACTGTTTATGTAATTCATCTCCCAAACGAGAGGGGGCAGTGTCTGTAAAATTGATCTCAGTTTGACGTCCTGTGTGACGCAGCACGGCGTACGACCAGCTTCCTATACATCATGGATGGGACAGAGCAGGTGTGTGTTTTCTTTCGCAGCGTTTATATATCAGTGATTTTCTTCCGCTCCAGCCACTGAACCAGAAGTGCGGGTTTTGTCCCATGGTCTCTATCCAGTAGACAAACACATCTATGAAGTGTCGACGAAGCTCCTTTAGGGGCTCGTTTCATTTTAGGCATTGTGTTTCCATCGCCGACGTCGTAGAATAGCAGGAAGCAAAGGGGGTGTCAAAGAATAAGCCTCCTAGTGTCAGCCATGTCATTCCTGGCGGCGGTTGACCGGTCTGAAGTTCATCAGTGCAGGTAGAGTTGACTTAGCTAACAGCAGCTGCTAGCTTACGGTTGGCGTTTGTGCGGGAATAGACCGCAATAAAAATGAGCTGATATGTTGTCATAAACACTCGATGGAAACTGTATTTTTCGGGTCATTACAGTTTAAAAATCCAATATTGGTTCCAATGGATCGAGTGGAGTTTCCAGTAAACCACTTTGCCAACTGCTACATCTGTCAGTTGACCTATGTATGACATGCGTATTGTGTGTATCTATATGTACATAGTTTTACACAGGTAAACACGGATGGATGGATGCATGCATGCATGCATGTATATATTCTCCTGTATTGTGTACAGTTAATTTTGGATGTATTGATTTTAATTTGTTTTTCATTTTATTTTACTTTTATTTTCTCTCATGTCTATTGAGGCTGCTGTAAACTGCAAATTTCTCCACGACGAATAAAGGTTTATCTTATGTTTATCCTAAATTCAGATGGCTGAAACTGACACTGTAGCTTTGTTATTTAATGCACTCAGTCATTAATCCAATGGAAGGGAGTCTAGTTTGCATACTAGCACCAAGCAATAACACACAGTACATATATCATTATATCACGTGATTTATTCATATTATTGTTGACAATCAGGCAAACACCCGTGCTTTACTGTTCATGTTAAGGTGAAACATCACTAGTATTTTCAACTTTACTGACAAACTGTGACTCTTGAAGACATTTAACCCTCGCGTTGTCTTCCTGTTAACTGCACATATTTTGTCCTCTTTTCACCGTGTGTAAGGCAGCTTCTCCTAAAATAGAAAGTGCAATTGTGTGACTCACTGCATCATTAAATGTGACTGTGCCAAGTCGGTGGTTCTTGGTCCTCATCCTTGGGGAAATGCCGCCCTGCTCCTACACTTCTGAGACTCCCGCAGAGTTGGTTCAGTTGAATCAGGCGTGACGTCTGAAACATGGAGGGCAGTGGGTCCCCAGGAGGATCTAACCTACACCAGACATTTTCTTTATCTGTAGATGCTTCATTTGCTCATTTGTGCTTAAAGGTGTCATGTCTGTACAAGTTAATACTGTGACTGACCTCCATAGGATGGACTCGTCTTCTAACATAACACCTCTTTATTTCCTTCAGGGCTCAATATGAGTATGTTTCAATGGCACCCTGTCCAACAACACGGCCTCCCTGCTGTCTCAACAATGTCCTGTGGAAAGCCTCGAGCACTGACTGAAGAATGGCAAGGTTTAGGCGCAAATCATGTATCTCCTTAATTGCTCTGGTCTTGTTTGTGCTCATTGTAACGGTGGTTTTAAAATCACTTACACCGGAGGACTCTGCCTTCATGGACCCTGTTGACAGTGAGCTGTTCCCAAACCGAAAGAATCAGGACCCCAGAGACGGTAAGGGTGGCGATCAACCCGAGCAGATGAAGGTGAATGAACCCGTTCGCGCAGAGAAAGATGTGGAACTGGAGGCGACACTGAGGAAATTCCCCCCTCCCAACTACTACCTCCACGCCTTTTACTACACCTGGTATGGAAACCCAACGTTTGATGGCAAATACATCCACTGGAACCACCCACAGCTGCCGCACTGGGACTCGAAGGTGGCTCAGGGGTATCCACAGGGGAGGCACAGCCCCCCAGATGATGTGGGAGCCAACTTCTACCCAGCTCTGGGGGCGTACAGTTCCAGAGACCCATCGGTGTTAGACGCTCACATGCAGCAGCTGCGTACGGCCGCGATCGGTAAGACGGATCGGAGCTTTCTCCCCTCTTCTAAGATGATGAGCTGCTGTGATGTCGGGATGAATCCAACTGAGTAGCAGCAGAATGTAACTTATCCAAACAGTGCAGTTCCTTTCTCCAGCTCTCTCTTAATTCAATGTTCCTGCTGTGCGTCATGCTGGGACACAGCGTAGTGTCAGAGCCAAGTGCACATCAGATCATCCCAGAGAGTTCATGTAATGAGGTTGGACAAATATTGAAATGGAATGAGTGTGTGGGAGACGCGGAGTAGATCTGGGACGATTCTCTGCCGTTCAAGGCCGTCAGCGGTACCCTGTGTGTGTGTGTGTGTGTGTGTGTGTGTGTCTCATGCGTCTTCTCTCCTCAAGGTGTCGTTGCCGTGTCCTGGTATCCTCCGCATACCAAGGATGACAACGGGGAGCCGACGGACGACATTGTGCCTCTGCTGCTGAACGTGGCACACAAATACCGCATTAAGGTCGGTGTGACGTCGGCGTGGAGCTCGTCTTGACACGACGTTTGACCGTCGTGTCCATTTGTCGGTCCGCAGGTCGCGTTTCACATTGAGCCGTACAAAGGAAGAGACGAAGTCAACTTGTACACCAACGTGAGGTACATCATTGAAAAGTGAGTCGTGCCGTTTCCTCCTCCTGTCGGCTGATTTCACCCATCGCTCCAGTCAGCGATGAGGGTCCCCCCCCCTTCCTCTGATGGGCCGTTTGTGTCCGTAGATACGGAGAGCACCCCGCTTTCTTCAAGTACCCGACATACACCGGCAAGCTCCTTCCGCTCTTCTACATTTATGACTCGTACCTGATGAACTCGGAGCAGTGGGCCAAGCTGCTGAAGCACACGGAGACGAACAGCATCAGGGATACGCCGTACGACGCCATCTTCATCGCTCTGCTGGTGGAGGAGAAACACAAGAGGGACATCCTGACGGCAGGTTTTGACGGCGTCTATACCTACTTTGCGACTAATGGGTTCTCCTACGGATCCACTCTGAGGAACTGGGACTCCATCAAGGCCTTCTGTGACGACAACAACCTCCTGTTCATTCCCAGCGTGGGTCCCGGCTACATTGACACGAGCGTTCGGCCCTGGAACTTCCAGAACACAAGGAACCGCATCAACGGAAAATACTACGAGGCCTCACTGAGCGCGGCGTTACAAGCCCGGCCGGACTTCATCTCCATCACGTCGTTCAACGAGTGGCACGAGGGGACTCAGATCGAGATGGCCGTCCCCAAAAGCAGCCAGAGCGTCTATCTGGACTATCTGCCCAATAAACCGGCCATCTACCTGGAGATCACCTGCAAATGGGCCGCCATATTTGGTGGAGAGCGCCGAAAACGGCTGGAATGAGAGCGAGGTTCTTTTTTTATCGCATAAAAAAGATACACAATAACGGTGAATGCAGCTTCAGGCCACCGTTTCCGTTGTAATGCTGGTTGGGGGGATGGATGTTTCACAGAAATATTCTGCATGTCCAGTCCCTGTCAGGGGAAGTTGTGTAGGCACCTGTGACCACTGTACACCTCCAGAGAAAGAAATAAAGAGCATCTGAGGGAAGGAAGGAAGTCGCGGCGTCACTGCAGCGACGTGGTTGGCGCCGTCATGGCGTCTCTCTCTAATTGCGACACGGTGATCCGATGTATTTGGCGTCATCTAAGTTCAGGGGGGGTTTTGTTTTGTTTTGGGGTTTTTTCTCAAGTTCAAGTCTGAGTTTGAAACTGGAGGCTCGGTGAGTCACCAGGCGTTGGAATGTCCAATGAAAGACACCATTCAGATGAATAATGGGAATTATCAGACCGGATGTTTGATTCACTGGTGACCTTTGTGAAATGTCCAGTCCTTAAGTTGGATGTAAAGGACGAGTCCGTGTAATTGTATTTATTCATCCATAGCTTTTAGTTATTCATTCATTCATTCATTCATAGTCTTTTTTATTTATTCATCTATAGGTTTTAGTTATTCATTCATTCATTCATTCATTCATTCATAGTCTTTTTTATTTATTCATCTATAGGTTTTAGTTATTCATTCATTCATTCATTCAGAGTCTTTTTTATTTATTCATCTATAGCTCTTATTTCTTCAGAAACTCGCCTTGAACTTCCGCTCAAATGAATTAAAACCACCTTCCATTGCCTGGTGGGTGTAGGAATGATGTGTGTGTGTGTGTGTGTGTACAAACAAGCATGCACACACACACACACACACACAGTTGCAGTGGCGGTAAACAGTAACGTAGCGCGTGAGCAGCCGGCAGGGAATGATTCCACATCGCATCCCATCCCGATGCTCCATGGCGTCCTCTCACACACAGCAGTGATTGCAGCGTGCAGGCTGAGGGGGGGTAGGTACCATACACCCCCCCCTCCCTTCCTCTCCCTCTCTCTCTCTCCCAGTCTCGCTCCTTTGCGGCATCCATTGCGTCGGTGGATTCGGCGCACATTGCTCCGGTAGGTGTCATTTCCCCGGACGGGAACGATGGATGTGTGGTCGCCGCCTGGAAACGCGGCGCGATTCTCGATTCCCGACGCATCCGCATCTGCCGTGAGCCGCAAGGTGGCTGAGAGAAGCTTCAGGAGCTGCGGAGGAAATGACAAGACGGCTGTGTTTTGCCTGTCGAGATGGTGAGTGAAATGCATGCT
>CAAKHB010001497.1:0-23936 GCA_901007665.1 Aeoliscus strigatus
TGGAACCCCTTCATCTCCGTTATGGTCAAGAGCAATGGGAAGAAGGAGACCTTTATGACAAAGAGAAGCAGCAGAAGCCACAGTTCAAGAAGAAGCTAACCTCCGTTAGAATGAAGCATTTTGGTCCAGCTCACTTTGAGTGCAGATTGACCCCCATCGGGGACCCCACGATGGTGGTGGAGTGGCTTCATGACGGCAAACCCCTGGCAGCTGCTAACAGGCTGCGCATGGTCAACGAGTTTGGCTACTGCAGTCTGGACTATGAAGTTGCTTATGCCAGAGACAGCGGCGTCATCACCTGCAGAGCTACCAACAAGTTTGGAGTGGATCAGACCTCCGCCACCCTGATCGTCAAAGACGAGAAGGGCCTTGTTGAGGAGACTCAGCTTCCCGAAGGCAGGAAGGGAGTATACCGGATGGACGAGATAGAGCGCATGGCTCATGAGGGAGGACCTGCAGGAGTCAGCACAGAGGAAGACACTGAGAAACTAAAACCTGAGATTGTCCTTCTGCCTGAACCTGTCCAAGTTTTAGAAGGTGACACTGCCCGATTCCGTTGCAGAGTGACTGGTTATCCAACTCCCAAGGTCAACTGGTACCTCAACGGACAACTGATCCGCAAGAGCAAGAGATACAGACTCCGCTATGACGGTATTTACTACTTGGAGATTGTCGAAATCAAAACATACGATGTAGGAGAGGTGAAAGTGGTTGCAGATAACAACCTTGGCTCTTCTGAGCACACAGTGAAACTGGAGATTCAGCAGAAAGAGGACTTCAGAACGCATCTTCGCCGTGCTCCTGAAGCCAAGACAGTGGAGGTTACATGTGAACCTGGGAAAACACCATTTGAGGTGGTCAAGGCTGAGAAACCTTCAGAAGAAGATCAGCTAAAAGAGGTGGTCAAGCTGAAGAAGACCCAAAGAATCATTCATGAAAAAGCCACGGAAGAGTCAGAGGAGTTGAGGAGCAAATTCAAGCGCAGGACAGAAGAAGGCTATTATGAGTCCATCACTGCAGTGGAACTCAAATCGCGGAAGAGGGATGAGTCGTACGAGGATCTGCTGAAGAAGACCAAGGAAGACCTGCTTCACCATGCGAAGGAAAAGGAGGAAGCAGAGAAGAAAAAAGAGGAGGAGCGCCAGAAACTTACTGCAACACCACACAAACCAGAGAGGGTCAAGCTTTCAGCCAGCATGGAAGCGCCTAAAATCCTGGAGCGTATTACAAGTCAGACAGTGGCACAGGCTGATGAAGTAAAGTTCAGAGTTCGAGTCGTTGGTCGACCCGACCCTGTGTGTCAGTGGTTCAAGAATGGTGTCCAGCTGGAGAAGTCTGAACGAATTTACTGGTACTGGCCTGAAGACCAAGTGTGTGAACTGGTGATCAGAGACGTGACAGCCGAGGATTCTGCCAGCATCATGGTGAAAGCTATGAACATCGCTGGAGAAACTTCAAGCCATGCTTTCCTGTTGGTGCAAGGTAAGGTAACATGTAAATTCTTTGAGCGCTACAAGAACTTGTTTCCTAAGTCTGATTATATTTGTGCAGCAAAGCAAGTCATCACCTTCACACAGAAGCTGGAGGACATAAATGGCAAGGAGAAGGACACCATGGCTACCTTTGAGTGTGAAACCAACGAGCCTTTTGTCAAAGTCAAATGGCTCAAGAATGACGTGGAAATCTTCTCTGGAGACAAATACAGAATGCACTCAGACAGGAAGGTTCACTTCCTTTCTGTGCTGATGCTTGAAATGAGAGATGATGCCGATTACACCTGTGTGGTCGTAGATGATGATCACAGCCAGACAACTGCCAAACTGACTGTCGAAGGTGGGTAGAATGACCACATGTCTACATACCTGATTAGCGTCAGACTTCTGTGGAACCAAAAAAGGTAGTTAATGTTTTGTCCGAACTATGAAGTGGACAGAGGGTGTAAGAGTGTCTGAGGATGTCCTCAGGTCTTCTGTCAGATCAGATGTGTAAAGGAAGCGGATGTAAGATGGACTGAAGACAGGGGGACAGAGGTCTAGTTCTTCCACTAAAACCATCACTGTATTGTCACCAGGAGCCCCCTTGGAGATCCTGAAGCAGCTGGAGAGCACGGAAGTGCCGCAGACATACTCCGGGGAGTTTGAGTGTGTTGTATCTCGTGAGGACGCTGAGGGTATCTGGTTCTTCAAAGAAAAGCAGCTCTCCTCTAGTAGTAAACATGTCATCTTCTCTCGCCGTGGACGGCACACACTGTCTGTTAAAGATGTCAACAGGGAGGACCAGGGAAAGTATACATTCAAGGTTGGCGAGCTCCAGACGAGTGCTTCTCTGAAGATGAAATGTAAGTTTGTATGATTTAAAAAGAACTTATCAACATCTGTTGGTCTGTCTGCCAGCACATATCCATGGGGTTTGGTGCAGAGATTCTATAAATTGTTTCTATTGCACCATCAGGATTCTCCTCATCAAGATATTTTAGGGTCACTAACAGAAAATAATATGAAAATGTTGCGTTCCTTCATTTCAGTGCGTCCAGTGACCCTGATGCAACCTCTCGGTGACTTCACTGTCTGCGAGGGTGATATTGCTCAGTTTGTGGTCAAGTTCTCCCAAGAGAACGTTGAAGGTACTTGGATGAAGAACGGACAAGCTGTCGCTGCTTCGGACCGGGTGCACATTGTTATTGACAAACAGATCCACAAACTCCTCATCGAGGACACCCACAAGGATGACTTTGGAATGTACTCCTTTGTGGTTCCGGACCATGAGATCTCGACGTCAGCCAAGTTGGTCGTTCAGAGTAAGAATACTCACGCACATGTGTTTTTGTCAGAATGCAAAGTGAAACAGATAAAATTCAACATTCTCTTCACATGACAGTAATCGGCATCCTCAGCCCGCTGAAAGACACGAGCGCTGTTGAGGGCACTAAGGCTGTTCTGGAGGCTAAGATCTCTGCTCAGGACATCAGCTCAGTCAAATGGTACCACAACGACAAATTGATGACCCCCAGTGAGCGAATCCAGCTGGTGGCTAAAGGAGCCAAGCAGCGCCTCGTCTTCACCAGGACCTACGCCTCAGATGAAGGACACTATAAACTGGTGGTTGGGCGAGCAGATACCAGCTGCAAATTTTCTGTTCAGAGTGAGTTGACAAATGAGATGGGAGGAGAAATTGGAGCCCATTGCTTGTGCTGCTGGTCACCTCAGTGACAACATTGCCTGAAAAACGGAACTCATGTCGTTGAAATAATTGTAGTATTAATAGGATTGCTGAGCTTGTCTTTTCATCTCAACAGCTGTCCAGATTATCAGTCCCATGAAGGATAAGGAGTGCTCCGAGTCGGAGAATGTCACATTTGAAGTTGAGGTTTCTCACCCTGGCATTGATGCCTTTTGGACCTTCAAGAGGCAACCGCTCAAGGCAGGAGCCAAGTACAAGATGGAGTCCAAGAACAAGCGTCATACCCTCACAGTCATGAACTCCATGAAGGATGAGGAGGGCGAGTACATGTTTGCTGCCGGTGAGAAGATGTGCAGGGCTTCGCTCACAGTGTCAGGTGAGCAGGACGACATTGTGATGTTGTGTAGCTTACACTGGGCAAAACATGTTTTAACATTATCTCCTGTCACCAGGTGGCGCGATCAAGAAGCCCTTACGTGACCTTGTGGTGGCCGACTCCCAGACTGCAGAGCTGGAGTGTGAAGTGGCCAACCCGTCTGCAGAGGGAATGTGGTTAAAAGACGGACAACCTATCGACTTCAGTGACAACGTGCTGAACGAGGTGAAAGGTGCCGTCAGACGCCTCGTCATCATCATCACCAAAGCCAGCCACATCGGGGAATACACCTATCAGATCGCCACCTCCAAGACATCGGCCACTCTCAAGGTTGATGGTAGGTTATGTGTCGGTCTCTGCATTGGGATGTCGACTCGCTTACCTGATGGTGAGATTGTACGGACTGACTGCCCACAGATCTCAGAACATCACCACTGTTTATTCTCACAGCTGTGAAGGTCAAGAAAACCCTGAAGAACCTGAATGTGGTCCAGACACAGGATGCTGTGTTTAGCCTTGAGCTCACCCACGAGAATGTGAGAGGAGCGCAGTGGATCAAGAACGGTGTTGAGCTCCAGAGAAGCGACAAATACGAGACCACCGTCGTGGGCACAATACACACCCTGAAGATCAAGAACTGCACCACACAGGATGAGTCTGTTTACTCTTTCAAGCTGGGAAAGTTGTCTGCAAATGCCAGGTTGAATGTTGAAGGTAAGAAATAATTGACTTTTCAAAGAAGTCCACAAACTTAGTCCTACCCAGAGATGATACTTGACCTTTTTCCCACAGCCATTAAGATTGTGAAGAAACCAAAGGACTTCACGTCCCTTTTGGGTGCATCTGCTACATTTGAGATGGGCATTTCAGAGGAAAACATTCCTGTGAAATGGATGTTCAATAACAAAGAGCTAAAGCCCAATGACCACTACAGGATGATCTCAGAGAAGAAGACCCATAAACTGATTGTCCAGGATGTGAACACCAGCAAAGAGGGCGAGTACACGGCCGTTGTGGGCCACCTCCGCTGCAGCGCTCGCCTCATTGTTGAGTGTAAGTAGAAGAAGAAACTTTATTTATATAGCACATTTTCTGCCAAAAACAACTCACTGTACCTCAGAACATGAAATACAAAGATAAAGTAAAATTAAAAGATCAGAGCAATTGAACGGACAGTCATATACAAACAAACAGACAGAACGGATGTAAACAGAAGTATATGAGTTGGGAACTGGCCTGTAGAAATGTGTTGACCTATTGGGACACGTCAGAAAAATCGACATGTGTTTGATGGTCGACATTAGGAATTGAGATCCTTCCTCTTACTGTGCTCATGTGAACTCCTCACGTTTGTTCTGCAGCTCTGCGAGTCACCAAACCTCTGAAGAGCGTCGAGGTGGCAGAGACTCAGACGGCCACGTTCGAGTGTGAGGTCTCTCACTTTAACGTCCCGTCCACCTGGCTGAAGGATGGCGTGGAGATCGAGATGAGCGAGAAGTTCAGGATCGTGGTTCAGGGAAAACTGCATCAGCTGAAGATCATGCACACCAGCGGGGACGACTCTGCTGAGTACACCTTCGTCTGCGGAAACGACCGAGTGTCTGCGACGCTGACCGTCAACTGTAAGTTCCCCGCGGTCATCGGTACTTTCTCTGCCATGAGCCAGGACGGCAAACGTCCGACAGAACAGATCAGACTGATCAGGGGTCAAAACATAAATCGACTGACAAGTCTTCTGTGAACACAACTGTTTTGTTCTGCAGCCATCCTCATCACAACGATGCTGCAGGATGTGAATGCTCAGGAGAAAGATCTGGTCACGTTTGAAGCGAACGTCAACTATGAAGGAGTCACGTACAAGTGGCTGAAGAACGGCATGGAGATCCGCTCCACGGACAGATGTCAGACCCGCTGTAAACAGCTCAGCCACAATCTGTGCATCAGGAACGTTCATTTCGGAGACAGCGCCACTTACACCTTCATGGCCGGCTCCGCGCAGACCACAGCAAAACTTTACGTTGAAGGTAAGGATGGACTTCTTTTCACAACTGACAGAGTGGTAGAGGTGGTGATGGATCTATAGTTCTGACATGAGTTTTCCATTTCATGTCCCTGAGGACTGGGATCGGGCTGATGTGGAAATGAACTCTGTAACTGTTTCTGTTTGTCAAATGTTTCTTCTGGCTCCAGCTCGCATTGTTGAATTCACCAAACATCTGAAAGACCTGAAGATCACAGAGAAGAAGAGGGCCACTTTCGAATGTGAAGTTTCTGAGCCAAACATCCAGGTGATATGGATGAAGGACGGTCAGGAGCTGGAGATGTCTGACAGGTAGCTCACGTTCAGCTGCTTCTTCCAGTCACAGTAGGAACTCTCCTCAGCCACTGTCCTGTCGACCTGCAGGTATAAAATGAGCTCAGAGAAGATGGTGCACCGCCTGGTTCTGCCGTCTGTCCGTCTGTCTGATGTTGGCGAATACACAGCTGTGGCCGGGTCCAGTATGTCCAAAGGTCACCTTGGAGTCGAGGGACGAGATATCCAGATCTCAGAGCCCCCCAGCAGGGACACAGCTGTGAGTCACTGGGATGGTGTAGGAGGTCCTCATGGTCTGGTCTTCATCACCTGGGGCAGAGTTGGTTTGTTGTTCATCAGAAACTCAGCCCCGTGTTTTTTGTAGGTTGTTGAGAGACAAAGAGCAACCTTTGAGTTCCAAGTGAGCGAGGAAGATGTGGAGGGTCGCTGGATGAAAAATGGAGTGGTGATCCAGTTCTCGGCAGAAGAGAGGTTCAGCTATGTGACCATCAGGAAGCTCCACCGCCTCACCATCTCTGAGACGTACAGGAGTGACGCCGGGGAGTACACCTTCCTAGCTGGCAAAAACAGCAGCACCGTCAACCTCCAAGTCAGACGTACGTTTCACTGCTTTTACTCTGGTGGATTTCAGGCAGGTTTCGTGTCACTTGCTGCCAACTGATCCATGAAGTGTTTAGATTATTCTTTTAGATTATTCTTGGGACCTTCCTTCCTCGATAAAGTAGCTAAGGAATGCGCTTCTGTCTTTTCCCCGCGCTCAGTTCCCGAGGCTCCACAGATCGTCCGGCCCATGCAGCCCCAGACTGTGATCTCGGGTAGAACGGTTCGCTTCTCTGTACAAGTGAGTGGCCTCCCACAGCCTCAGGTGTCCTGGTACAAGGACTCGCAGGCTCTGGTCACCAGCGACAAGTGTAAATTCCTCCGTGACGGCGATGAGCACACACTGCTGCTGCTGGACGTCTTCCCAGAGGACGCCGTCATCTACAGCTGCGAGGCCAAGAATGATTATGGAGAAGCCGCTAGCTCTGCCGCTCTGACTGTGGAAGGTACACGTGAAATTATTTTTGTGTTTGAAACGTCCATATATAGTAGTCCATAGGGGCGTAACGATTCATTTTTACAATGATTCGATTCATATCATTTTCCATGGTTGTAGAACGATTTGATTTGATTCAAGGGCTAGAAATAGATTCAGTAACTGTTTTTGTTTTGCTATAAACTGAACCAGTGAATCAGGGATGAATTACATATGGATATAAATGAGTAAACACAATGAAAACATTCACCTTTTATTAAATGAAAGTTATCACAAGTTCAGAGCTTGATGATCAAAAGCCAAAAAAGTGTCCCTGATATTTGATCACCAAACACCAAAATAAAGGTCAACCTTAACTTCTGTCTGAGACTGTACTGAGAATACAAATTATACTCTGTGAAATGACAGAAGTAGCAGGGTAGTGTACTGTTCATTCAACCTGAGAGGTTGAATAATAAGGTTTACTTTATTTTTGTGGACATAAAAATAAACTGCAACCATACCAAGTGGCACAAGGTAGAACTAACATTGGCTCAGAAAACGACTCTCAGCAGCATGGTTGGTCAGACCACCTCCCTCTAGAACACCTCCCTTTTTACAAAACCCACACACTCAACTTTAAATTCGGCCTGAAAATCTCCTGTTCGTCTGCCTCCTCTCTGCTGTTAGCCCCCATGGTGTTTTTGGTGACGAGTCGGCAACGCCGGCACATGTCGATGACATCACATTCACGGAGAGTGAAGTGAATCAAACAACTTTACTTTAATTCATATATATATGTATGTATTCATGTATATATATGTGTGTGTGTGTGTGTGTATATACACATATACGACGCACAACTGCTCGATAGAATCGATTTTTGACCTTATAAATCGTCATCAGTGAGGGACATTTTGCTGTAAATAAATCGATGCATCAATGTAATCGATGAATCTTTTCACCCCTAGTCTATATAAACAGTTCAAAGTAAGCTATGTACAAGCATGTGTGTCCCACTGTCTGTTGTCAGAATGACAGGGACTCTACCACTGACACCACTTTCCTTTCCAGTGCTCCTCTGTGGTCATGAGCTGTCGTGGCCACAAACAAACTCTTCAGTAGCTCTGTATCGCTGCAGGGAAAACTTTAAACTCAGTTTTACTTTGGTTAACATCAGAGTTCGTTCCATTCGTGTCTGTCCTCTAGTCCCCGAGGTGGCTCACGCAGCCCGGGTCCCTCCTCCGGTTCTCAATTCTCCTCTGAAGGGCGTCCTGGTCACAGAAGGCCATCCTGCCCGGTTCCAGTGCTCCGTCTCTGGGGAAGGTAAAGACCAGGCCCAGCCCCAGTTGGTCGTTGTGGGTTCTATGTACATACACACACACACACAGCGTCTGGCAGTAAATGGACTTCGTGTCTTCAGATCTACAGATATCCTGGTTCTGTAATGATGCAGAAATCAGACAGTCAGATGTCTTCAGGATGTCTGCGCTTGGTGAAACCTTCCAGTTGGACATTTCCAGAGTTCTTTCTACCCATGAAGGAGAGTACTCATGTGTTGCCTCCAACCTGGGAGGGTCAGTGACATGTGCTGCGACACTGAATATTGACGGTGAGTTCCTCAGACCAACACGTGTTCAGATGTTACGCAGTCATTTGTTTGTCACACTTTTACTTCATCATCAGGAACAACGGATGGCCTCAACTGTCGATGTCCACTTAGTTGATCAATCATTTCTGAAATCACTTCTATTTAAAAACACTTGAGAGATGCATTGCTAGAAGCACTGTGCTAATAGTGACGCCATATTGTCCAGTCAGGTGGTATTCTAACGTTTATTTTCAGTTTGCAACTGACCTGTCTTTCTTTAAAGAACTTAGAAAATAAGTCAACAGTGAATGGTTTCTATATCGTTTCTATAGCAACAGCTGTACATAAGTTGCCAGAAATATTAACATTCCAGTGCGTATTTGATTCCTTTCTTCTCCGTTCCGTTTCTGTCTCTTACTGAATGAACTGTCCTCCTCTGCGTTCATCATGAACTGATGTCTCCCATCAAATACCATATTAACCACACCGGTGATGTTCTCGCAGCTGGGGCATGAAGTCTTTTTGACTTGCTGAACAGCTGCCGACAGTAGAAACCACATGAACCACCAGGTGTCGTGTTCGCCAGCTTCCTTAAATGCTCCTCGTGTCTGCAGCTCGCTCACTGATCCTCCACACCCCGCTGCGACTGCTGACACACAATCCTGAAGAAGTCACCAGAATAATGCGTTAACCTCACTCTTTTACTCTTTCTTATTGTCCAGATGAAAGAGTCGTAGCTAGCATGTCGAGCGCTGACGCTGAGCTCGGTCAGAAACCAGAGGCTTGGGCGGAGAACATCAGCCCTGTGTCACTGGGACAAAGTGTTGAGTTTACTGAGGCTGTCTCAAAAACATCCTCTGTGTGTTGGAGGACCGTTGAGTTTGAAACAGAGAGCAGAAGTTCAATGGAAATGAGTTGTGATGGCAGCATTTACATTCCGCCGTCAGCCAGCCCCAAACTGCTGACGGACATGAGCGATGTCCAGGTGAGGAGCGGCGACATGGCCAAGTTCAGCTGCACCTTCGATGGGCAGCCCTTCACCAGGGTGACGTGGGATCATAACGGCCAGAAGCTGGTGAACACGGAGCGGGTGAGGAGCTCTCAGAGCGGAGGGCTGTTGTCTCTGCTGATCCAGAGTGTTGACGTGCTGGACCAGGGTTTGTACCGCTGCATCGCCACCAACACGCACGGTCAGAGCAGCAGTTCCGCCAAGCTCACCGTTGAAGGTGGTTTATCTCTCTTTTTTATTACGCCATTTCTTGTCCATCCCATTCCACCGCTCCTCCTCCTCCTGCTCCTCGTATTATTTAATATTTCCTCTAAACTGTAATAGATGTAATTTTATAACCTGATCTGTAGATTACCCCCCCCACACACACCTGTACTGTCATCCACTGTGCGTTGCTAACCTCATCTGTCCATCCTACTCACCCCTTTAGTCTTAAAAAGCTCTCTGACCGCTAATGACTCTCCCTAACTTTATCCTCACCCAGCTAAAGCTGCCAATGTCAAAGCAGAAACCGCTGTCCCCTCCGAGTGTGTGCATAAAGTGTCACAGGCAGACAGGGAGACCCCCCCAGAGTCCCCTGATCCACGCAGCAAGGAAGAGGTGGAGGGGTGTGGATCACTGCCTCCATCCTCTCAGAGCGCGTACAGCCTCATCAGCCACCTGTACTTCCCTGACGTGGTTCCTCGTGATGAGCGAGTGCTGAGCAGCTCCTTCGACTTCCTGGTCGAACTCCCCCGCACACGGCTGAGAAACAAAGACAGACGCTCCCTGTTTTGTGTCATGAAGGGGGTTCCCTCTCCGTTTGTCATTTGGCTTTACGACTGGTTGAACGTAGAGGATTTGGTGTGTTACTCTGTCAAACGTGAAGGCCCACTGCGCTCAATAAAGCTAAAAAATGTGGGACTGGACTCTTGCAAAAGTGTCAACTCAGCTGAGGATGCTGAGTGCAGCACGCTGAAGAAAGGTTGGCATCTGCATGCTCTTGGTCGTTGTGCTCACTGGGGCTTTGTTTGGCCCAACACTCATGGACACTGTTGCACTACATGACACTTCAACAAGGTTTAACGTGTGTAGGAGATGTCCTGCTACAAATCAGGGAGAAGATAACTCATGTCAGTGAGCAGGGCCAGACACCGACGACCACAAGGAAGCATGTGACACCTCAGTGACGACACAAAGGAATGAGGGGATGATGAATGCATGACCTGTTTCTAACCACATATCAGTCGACAAGATGTTGTTCTGCAATTAACCTGCTGTTATCTGTGTGTTTCCAGTGACAGACTCGCAACCTGAGATTCAGGTCCGAGAGGAAGCGAAAGGTAAATACATTTCCCTTGTCACATCACCCAAATTGTATCCATACAAAACACACACATGCTGATCTTTGTAGAGTGTAGTGAAATATTTGTCTTTATGCTCCCACAAACGTTTTTTTTCACCAACAATGAAGTCGAGCTTGTTGGCGTAACCGTCATGTGACTAAATGTCATTGTTCGATTCTGCAGACGAACGGGGGTCAGTAAACCGCTGTGTCCGTTATTTCACCTTTGTCTATTCAGTCTGTTGTGTCTCATGTTGGAGCGTGTGGACAACTAACAATAGTCACAGCAGCAGTCCTTGTGACCGTGGGACTGGACAGAGAAGGACACAGGACTGTGAAGTAACTTGATCTTTAGAGAGATGTTCTCTTTAACTGTCATGTTTCCATTCAGCCTTCTCCATCGTCACAGTGGAAGAGGAGGCCGAGGAGTCATACTACACTGGCCTAAAGATAACACACACAAGCAGAACACTTGAACTCAAGCCGGCCGAATACTCCTCCAGCACTTTGGAGAAGAAATTAGAAAAGCCTGTTTTCCTCAGCAAACTTTCTCCAGCCGCTGCAGCGGTTGGAGAAGTTGCTACATTTACTGTCCAAGTGTGCGGTTATCCTAAACCCACAGTTCAGTGGTTTCACAATGGGCAAATTATCAGCAGTTCATCAGCATATACGTTTGTTCATGAACGAGATGAATATAGTTTGGTGATTAACAGAGTCCAGAAGGAGTTTGTAGGAGAGTACTCGTGTACCGTCAGCAACAGATTTGGCCAGTCCACTTGCACTTCATCTCTGCACATTCTGGTGAAGGCACCGGAAAATGCAGTAGACAGAAAGACCTTTGTGCCAAGAGGCAGCGCTCCAGTGTTCACGAAAACCATCGAGTCTGTTGATGTGTCTGAGGGAGGTCAGGCTTTCTTCAGGTACATGGTGACCGGTGATCCTCAGCCAGACATTCAGTGGTTTGCAAGCAGCTCCCACGTTGAGTCTGGTGGGCGTTGCAGTGTTGTCAACAACCCAGATGGATCTGGCCTTATGAAGATTAAATGTGTCAGTCAGGAGGACAGCACTATCTACACCTGTAAGGCTTCCAACCAGTTTGGAGAAGCCTCTTGTGTTGCTCGACTGCTTGTGTTTAGGAAGCTTTATGAAATGTTAGACGAGACAAATAAAATGTCCATGACTGATCAAGAGAAAGAATCAAAGAATCAAATGATCTCTACCATCAGCCCTGAAGACAAGCAGATCATTCAGAGTGAAGAGGTCAGAACCCTCAGACCCTTGGACATCTCTGCTGCGTCTCTTGATCACGAGCAGCTCACACAGAAGGTGGCAGTGCTTCAGGTTCATGAGATACAGGAGAGTGGAGTTTCTTTGGCTCCCAGCCATCCACTTCAAGTTTCAGTAGTTCCTGCGAAACAGCATCACATGACAAACTTCTTATCCTCAATCCATGAGAGACAGAAGATCATTGAGCAGCACTCGGGCCGCATTGACAGCCCAGAGGTAGTCCAGCTTGAATTATCCAATGAGCAAACGTTGCAGCTCTCGTCAGCCACTTCTGAAGAGGTTCTGCCGCTGAACACTGTGAGAGTCCAACCCTTGGTGGACAACACTCCAGAGCACGTGAAGACGTTCAGGGAGCCTCGACAGCTTGTCAACAGTCACACAATAAATTTATCTGTGTCAATTCTTGAGGAAACTTCAGCTGTTACCTGTCAACCAGAGAAAGAAAAGAGTCTCAGGGTCACAGAAGGGGTGAAGATCATTGACCTGGCTCAGTCCACTGAGCAGCTGCCCATTTTAGCCGGACACTCTGCGCCTCTGTCTGTGTCAGATGTAGCTACCAAACTACTAAGTGACAAAGAGCAACCAAGGCCAGCAGTTGTACCACTGAGTGAAACTCAAGAAGCTTTGTCTAAAGAAAAGCCATTTGAAATATGTCAACCAGCACAGGAGATCATAAGTCTGTGCGCAAACCGTCTCTTTACGTCAGCTGCAAACACGGAAGAAAAATACCAGTTCAGGAGTGAAAAGTCTGAACTGGTGCAATGTTCATGTTTTTCTGAGAGTCTCCAGCCTCAGCGAGAGGAAGAAATACTAAACCTGCAACTCATCACAGATCAACACGTCTTACAGTCCGAGGGTCAGCTCAACAGCACAAGGCCTTCAGCAGAGCAGGCGGATATGAGTACGAATCCAGTTCTGCTGCGTTCAGTCGAACAGGAGGAGCCCAGGATTCTGGTCTGTGAGGCAGCTTCAGATATCCCAGCGAACACTGACACTGAGTCCGTCCAGCTGCAGAAGGAGCGGCCTCCAGCTCAGTACCTTCAGTCTGTTCATTGTTCTGCAGCACTACCAAAGGAAGGAATACTTAGTTTCAGCAAACCTGACCAGCAGGTGGCGACACAGAAGCAGGAAAAGGCCAGACAACAAGCTGCTATCTCAGAAGAGAGGCAGGAGATCAGAGCTGATTTTCACAAGGACTTGGAGGAACCAGCAGCCAGAGCTTCTCTTCAGGTTGGACCTGAGCCCCTGAGCACCCTGATGCTGTCAACTGAGGTGATGCAATTGCTGAAGGAGACTCCTCTCCTCATAGATGTCAAACAGCAGCGTGCACTAATCCAGAAGGAGGACAACCGGAACGCCATGCATTCTTTGAAGGTCACAGACAATACGGTTCTGGAGGACGGCCGTACCACGAGTCTTAAATGTGAAGAGAAATTCACATCTCAGATCAAGTCTGAGCCCAAAATCCCCAGAGAGCCTGTTTGCATTGAGGAGAAGGCTGTTGCTGCTGAGAGTTGTACTGTCCTCAAAGCTGCTGAGCAGGACTTTGCTGTTCCTATTCAGGAAGGCCAGTCAGTCAGACAGTCGTTGTTGCTAGAAGAAAAACAGGTCATTGTTGGTGGGCAGTTAGGGAACATGCAGAAACTTGAGGTAGCATCTGTCAGCGTCATGACTCAGTCCAAAGAAGTCCTGTTTGTCCAGGAGGTTCAGGATTCTCAGACTCTCCCAAAAGAACTCAACTTTGTTATTCAGATCCCCAAACCATCCCCTTTGAGCATTAGTCGTCAGCTTAAAGAAGCTCTCCAGTCAGCTGTGGCAACGCAGCAACCAGTTTTACTGGCCGACGTCCTCGGGAGGTTTGAGGCTCCACAGGTACAAGAAGTGAAGGTCCAGAGAGAGTCCAGATGGGCTGTGAACACATACCTGATCACAACACCAGGTGTTCCAGTGGAGATTACGTTGTCCTTTGTGGGTGAATACCCACAGACTGCAGACCTCAGGTCTGAACTCCAGGTCGCCCTGCATCTGTTGATGTTCCAGGACCAGCAATGTCTTCTATCAGAGCAACCAGGCATGCTGGTGATCGATGAGCCTCAAAGAGCACTGATGACATCAGCATCCTCTGAAGAGCTGATGTCCTCAGTGGTGGACACAGTGATGCTGGCAGAACATGCAGTTGGTTTTCCACCAGCTTCATCTCTGTTTGCTGACGTGGAGGTGGAAGACAGTTTTCCATCCCTTCAAAGCTTCGTAGTTCCACATCTATCCCAAGTCCATGAGTTGAGCACGCAGATGGTCACATCAGAGAGAGATGCTGCTGCTGAAGGCATCAGCGCTGGGCCTGTGGACCACGTTCCTGCTCCACATGAGGACATTTCAGTTTGCAGACAGAGCAGGGAGGACTTCCTTCCTGAGGCCACAATGATCAGAGAGTTGTCAGATTGTCCTTTTGTCGTAGAGCCTTTGCAAGACGTTTGTGCTGAGGAAAACGACACAGTTGTGTTTTCTACCACCATTAAATACGTCACCAGTGTTAACTGGTTCTTCAATGGGCACGTGATCAAATCTGGCAAAGAGTTCAGGTGTTCTAAAGATAATGACACATACACACTAGTTATCCACAAAGTTGTCAAGGAGACGCATCAAGGAGAATATATCTGTGAGGTGGAGAACGAAGCTGGCAAGACCGCAACATCTACAAGACTCACTGTGGTCCCAAGAGGTTTGATGATGGACAGTTCTTTGAAATCATCATCAACTAACCTCACACACTAATGTCTGCACACTTCAACCATCGACATCTGTTTGATCCTTTGCCTTTTCCAAACTCAACCAGAGGGGGGTTTGTAGCAGAAATCAGTGACATCCTCACATTTCCCTCTAGCCCATCACACATCTATCAGCTCATACTCATTATTCTGTCTCCTAAGATTTTTCTTTCAGTCCATCTCGGTCCTCATTCCTAGCAATTCCTCATTCCTCCTCTGCATGCTGTCTAATACCATTTTCCTCCTCCTCAGAATAACTGCTCATCCCAGGTTCACTCCATTTCCATTTGCAGAACAAACATGTGTTCCAGTCTTGACATGAGTTTCTGTTTCTGTTTGCAGTAAAACCTGTGTTCAAGCACAGAATAATCCCTGTGGAGATCAACATCGGTGCCATCGCCGTGTATGAATGTGAAACTGAGGACGCTCCAAATGTGACCTTCAAGTGGTTCAGAAACGGTCAGCCCATCAAGGAGGGTGAAAAGTGCAGGATTATCAGTCGCACCTGCAGCTCCACTCTGGAGCTCCTGAGCCCGACTTGTGACGACAGTGGTGAATACGCCTGCAAAGCTTCCAACATGCACGGCAGCGATGAATGCTCAGCCACACTCAGTGTGACAGGTAAGAGAAGATCGGCGTTCTTTTTCCTTGTTCAGAGCTCTGGAGACTTGTGAGGCAGCGCAGGTTTTTGTTTTGTTTTTAACGGGTATAACTTATCTCCACTAATGTCTTGTCTCTTTCTCCTCATGATTCTAGAGCAATTCCCTCCCTCCTTTATCACTAAACCCAACCCGCAGAGTGTATATGTGGGAAAGATTGCAATGATACAGTGTGTAATAAGAGCATCTTCTCCTCTGAATGTTGTGTGGCTCAAAGACAATCAAACGATACCCAGCGTGCGGACACACTACCAAACCTGGTGTGAGAACAATAAGTACACTTTAGAGATTTGTGGGGCGGAGCCAACCGACCGAGGACTTTACATGTGCCAGGTGTCCAATCCTGTGGGGTCAGCTGAGTGCAGCACAGTGCTGCATGTTATTGATAAACCCACGTTTGTAAAACCATTGGCTCAAGTCGCTGCTGTGGTTGGAGCTCCTCTGCACCTGGAGGGTCAGGTGGATGAGGAGACTGGAGTTACTGTGTCCTGGACCAGAGACGGTCGAAAGGTCCACCAGTCTCCAGACTGTAAACTGTCCTTTGAGGATAAGACAGTCACTCTTGACATCGTTAAGACCACACTGAAAGATTTTGGAACGTATGTGTGCACAGTGACAAATGAAGCTGGGAGTGCAATATGCTCGACCGAGGTGAAGGTCCAAGGTAAGACATGTACAGTCCTGATCTAAACCATATTTTAGGGTACAGATGCTATGTGAATGTTGGGCTTTTATCTGATTGCATGCCGGCTCTTTGCAACCAAACACATCTCCAGAGCCAGCCTTCTTAAAGAGACTGGAAAGCAGCACAGTTCTTTAACAGCAAGCTGTCGGGGGGGTTGGCGGGGGGAGGCACTGTATCAATGTTAAGGGCAGAATTGCCTTTCTGGAGACAAAGGCCGTCACGCTGCGTGACAGCGGAATCTACA
This sequence comes from Aeoliscus strigatus, assembly GCA_901007665.1. Lineage (NCBI taxonomy): Eukaryota > Metazoa > Chordata > Actinopteri > Syngnathiformes > Centriscidae > Aeoliscus > Aeoliscus strigatus. The sequence continues at coordinate 16,453 of CAAKHB010001497.1, forward strand.
CTGGTGAGGTCGGGCTGTGAAAGCTGTAGCACCGAGGTGACAGTCAGAGGTGCAGCGGGTTCAGTGTTGTGAGTCTGATGTAGATGTGTGATCAGAACGTGATTTGGAACTGACATTTACTGTATGTTCCTGGTAGAACCGCCATCCTTGAGAAATGAGCAGCTCTCTGTAGACACAGTGAGAGGTTCTGTTGCCATGTTGGAATTAGTCGTTAAACGGACACGCCACAACTGTCCCAGTTATTATGATTGGTGTTTTGGGAGGGAAAGTCAGATATTAGACAGTCCCTGATTTTTTTTCACATTTTTTCTAAATGATTTCTTTCTTTTTATTTTATCCTGACTAACTGTGACTGTGTGACTAAATTCAAACAGTATTCAGTCAGAGCTGAACCATCTCCTTGAATCGTGTCCTGTCATTCTTACAGGCCCATAGTAAACAAACGGACCCATGGCCCCCTCTTCTCCCCCACCATTATTAACTGTTCATATGACTCAATTTGTGTCATATTTCCAATCCATTTTTAAAGTCTGGTGCACAGTTCCTTTTCAATGACCTAATAATATCTCGGGTTGCTGTGAAGATATGGCCTTTATGACCTTTAAGTCATGTTTTGACAATTTCTCGTGTTTGGTCACCGAATGCGTATAATGGTGAGACGGGGATCTCTGTGTCCAGCTCATAGAGCCCACGCATGTTCATACGAACCCAAATGAGAGAAATACCCAGTTATCACATGGCATCAGATATCTGTGCGAGGTTCACAACTCAGCAGGAAGTCGACGATGTGCGGCCGTACTCATAGACACAGGTTTGTGTCTGCGTCTCACCACTTGCTGCTTTTGTCTCCAGCCTGGTGTTTTGGTTTTACTAACGTGAGTGTCATCAACTAACTAGCTAAAGGACAAATTACTTACTGCTGATAGGTTAGATTACTGAACCATCGGTGACAAACTGAAGCAGCCTGAAGGAATCAAAGGATCGTTTGCACATCATTCTGGTGTCGGGCTGTCTTCCGATCACTGTGCAGTGGTACAAAGATGACAACGACATCCTGATGACAAACACAAAATCACCTTCTTTGAGAACATTGCTGGTCATCATCATTTTGTTTTCTACAGAACCACTGTGTGTTCTAGAAAAGCTTGAGTCCATGAACGTGTCACGTGGTTCAAATGTTCAGTTCAGTGTCCTCTGAACATCATGTGCTTTCAAAACAAGAAGATTTCATCCAGTGGCAGCTATGGGTTTAAGTCACTCTCTACTTTGACAAACGGAACATTTCGATGGTTGCCGCATTACATCCAGTCAGAAAAAATACAATAAGAGCTGCTGGAAGTGAGCGTTCATTTTTTTTTACGTTATCCTGACAGACCTCAGGGAATTGGTCCGTATATGACATAAAGGGTTCCACAGCATGTGTGCTTGCAAAGTGTCAGGAAGTTGAAGATCATGTGTGTCACAGATGGAAGGTCCTCAGTGATGTAAACTGACAGATCAATGCAGAACTGGAGATCAGTTAAACATTTAGAATATGTTAAAATCCATGTTCATCTCGATCCTTGTGAATTTGATGGAAGTTCACGTGGCCAGGGTGGCTGTCAATGAATGGTTGGTTTTGCTGACGTAATCACGAATCGTGTGGCACCATGCAGTTCTCAGGCCGTGCACAACCTGGCATTTGACAGTCGGCACGCTCCTCCAACACCTGTTGAAAAAATATTGTGGAAGACTTTTTATCCCATGTTCTTTTAGAGAAGTATGTAAAACATCTAAGAGGATCCAGAGAGGAAGAGGATGTGAAAACAGATGGACCTCCTCCTCCTCCTCGTCAAAGCTCCACAGTAACTGAAAGCAGCGTACAGACAGTTCAGTGTTCCGTGGAGACAATGGAATGTGCAGCCTCTGCTTCTCTTCCAGTATCAGCTGAATGGAGCAAAGGGAAGCAAACATCAGCTAGAGCGGCACCTGAAGATCACGGCTGTTTGACTCCTTACGGTGCCATCAGTCAACTGAAAACATGTTCATCCTCCATGATCTTGACTTCCCTCCACAGTCTGTTGTATTTTGAAAGAACATCTTGGTTTCATGTGAAAGACTTGGAGCTCTGGTGCAGGATTAGCCTGTAGGAATGTTCTTCCCCTGTAGAACAACCCACCGCTGAGCTGCTGGTGGAAGGTTGGACCACTGTCCAACGCCATCATCTTCCGTTGTATTCCATCTTTGTTCCTTCAGTGTGCAGTCATCTCCTCCACGTGTTCTCTCAGCTGATTGTAACCTCATGTTCTTTTGACTTTGCAGAACCTCCACAGTTCATCCTGAAATTGCCTCGCAATACTTTTGTGAAGCAGCGTGAGGGACACCGCTTTGAATGCAAGGCCACCAACACACGTTCCCTGAACATGTGCTGGTACAAAGATGATGAGAAAATAATTGACGGAGGCAACTATAAAACGATGTTTGTAGACTCGACTGCGTATCTACAGCTGCGCACCACCGAGTTTGAGGATAACGGCGTGTACACCTGTGAGGCTCATAACGATGCTGGCAGTGCGAGCTGCAGCACCGTTCTCATAGTTCAAGGTCAGCTATTCGACAGACATCTTGGCCTCACGTTGTCTTGTAGATTGGCTTTTCATTGAATTTGCAAAGCATGAAAAAGAAGGAATGGAAAAAAGACGATAGACCTTTGGATTTGTGTTGTCAGTGCACAGGTTCCTCAGCTCCACCTTCAGTTCAGTGTAAAACCAGACTCGACGTGTCACCCTGGATTTACACCGGCTGTGTGTGCGTTGCGTCTCCGATCCGGCACAGCGCCGGATCAAATATGTTTCCATTCTAATCACTGTGTCCATTTACACCGACTGCGTTGCGTCTCCGCTTCGTCTCAGCTCCGTCAGTCCGGAGCGCTGCGTCGCAAATACGTAGAGGTTCTATTTCTGACAGATGCCGGAGCTGAGACGCAGAAATCTTGCACAAAATCCATCGAGTTGGGCAGGAAGTCCAACACAGAAACAAAATAAAACATCCGGTTACTTTTCAGAATAAAATGCTCGACGTTGACGCCAGATCGTATTTCACACTATTTCACCGGTACTTTCAACACAGTATGTTTATTAACAGTTTTTATTTACTAACGAGCTACTTTCCCATGGTATAAGCACAAAACACCGAAAAAAAGTCAAACACAAGCAAGTCCGACTCTCCTCTGCTTCTCCACCTGGAGACATGACTGTTTCTTCCTGGATTTATCACACATACATGAAGTTTTGCGCGATTGTACGTGTTTTCACCGCTGGAACTTGTAGGTCACGTGACTGACGGACCAGAGCCGCGCCGCAGTAGAAACGCATCCGGTGTAAATGGACGGAGCGCGCTGACGGAGCAAAGACGGATCGGAGACGCAACGCAACGCACACGCAGCCTGTATAAATCCAGGGTCAGACAGCATGAAGTCTTCCTGCTGCCTCTCTTTCTTTTTGATGAAATGACTTGTTAATACCCTGAGTGACCTTCATCGTGCTATCTTCTTTGATGCCGTTGATATGACCAACCTTCCATGTGCAGCATGAACATGTTTCCACAAACAAACTGCCGTTTTCTCTGCGTCTGGAAAGATTTTGTCTTCTGGCATGGACTGAACATGTGCCTTCCCCAAGTGAATTCCTTGCTGTGAAGAACTGCTCGTCCACAATGATCACATCACTCTGTTGACATGTATTTTTCAGAATCTCCATCTTTTATCAAAGCCCCAAATCCCACAGAGGGCTTAAAAGGGAAAGACGCCTGTCTCCACTGTGAAATGTATGGCACAGCACCTTTCCAGGTGAACTGGTACAAAAACAAAAGGCCACTGAACGAGAGCAGAAAATATAAGATGGTCAGTGCAGGCAACTCTGCCACACTTCATGTCATGAGACTTGAAGCAGATGACGCTGGTGTGTATGAGTGCAGGGTCTCAAATGATGTGGGAACCGAATCCTGCCGCACGACAATTAGCCTCAAAGGTTGGTTCAAAAAACAGCAAACTTACACGCCATAGATCACAACTCATTACCTTCGATCTTTCCATCACAATTTAGAACAACCACAATTTGTGGAGAAACTGGTCGACCAGTCCGTGGTTGCCGGGCAGCAGTTGATGCTGACAGCTACCGTGAGAGGTTCTGAGCCCTTAACTGTGTCCTGGATTCAGAACAAAGATCACATTCTTCGAGATAGTGACAACAGGAAGATCACCTTTGAGAAGAAGGTGGTCACACTTGTTGTACCCCAGGTGGACTCCACCACAGCTGGCACATACACCTGCCAGTTGAGGAGCAACTCTGGAGTGGTGGAGTGCGCCTGCCAAGTGACAGTTCTAGGTTTGTAGTAGTCCAGACATTTAGAACATTACCACTACATATTGCAGTATTTTGTTTGGTTCAGCATCCTTCTTTCCAATGTCTAGAAGCCGCCGCTATCGTGGATAACCCAGGGTCTTTGAACGTGAAGTCAGGAGAGAATGCAGCTCTGGAGATCATGGTGTCAGGTTCACCTGTACTGAAAACCAGGTGGTTTAAGGATAACAAAGAGCTGTCTGCTGGTGCCAAGTTTCAGATGTCATTTACAAAGAAGCTAGCCACCCTGAAGATTCGCTCTGCTGATTCAGCAGATGCTGGCGAGTACAAGCTGGAGGTTACAAACCCTGTTGGCACAGCCTCTTGCAATACTCTGCTGTCGGTCTCAGGTTGGTGGCCAAGTTGACTGATGTTCTTCTTCAGTTGCTGTACTCAGGAGGAGGCAGAGAAACATCTTTCAACCTGTTGTCTTTGTGAACAGATAAGTTGATTCCGCCCAGCTTCATAAGGAAGCTGAAGGACACTCACCTTGTTGTGGGTAAACCTGGTGAGATGGAGTGTAAAGTCACTGGCTCTGCTCCTTTGACAACCTCCTGGTTCCATGACGGCCAGGAGATCCAGAGTGGACCAAACTACGACATTCACTGTGTCAATAATAACTGCACGCTGAGAGTGTCAACAATCAAGATGAGCGATTCAGGAAAATACATATGCAAAGTTGCAAACACCGCAGGAGCCAGTGAGACAATGGCTTCCATACGTGTGACAGGTCAGTTGGTGACAGCAGAAGCTTCTTGGAAAGGATTAGTCTTGTTCCTTAAAGTTCACCATGATCTAAAGAGCTATCTTTTTTATTTGAACCCAGAACCTCCATCTTTTGTGGAAACACCCAACCCAAAGGAAACACTGCCAGGCCAAAATGTTTCTTTCTCAGCTAAAGTGAAAGGTAGTGCCCCCTTGAAGGTCAAGTGGTTCAGAGGAGCTATGGAACTACAGCATGGGCGGGGCTGTGACATCACCCTGATGGACAATGTCGCCACTTTGGTCCTTAAGAGAGTGGAAACAATACAGAGTACTGGAGAATACATCTGTCAGATCATAAATGACGCTGGGAATGAAAGCTGCGCAGTTGGCTTGTTTGTCAAAGGTTTGTCACTTTGATTTTTCTTTTCTTTTTTTACACTGTCGTCCACCAAAAATTCATATAACTGATATTGACATTACCTCTCTCAGAACCAGTCCACTTTGTAAAGAAGCTGAGGGACATTTCGTCAGAGAAGGGCAAACCTCTGCGCCTTGAAGTCACTTTTGCTGGAACGCCCAGAGTAAATGTGACCTGGAAAAAGGATGGGAAACTCATCTGGGCCTCGTATCAATACACTGTGACCACCACAGACACCTCCTGCATTCTGGAGGTTCTGAACTCCGACAGGGTCGAAGCAACAGGCAGATACTCTTGTGAAATCGACAACGGAGTCGGAAGTGACAGATGTGATGCACAAGTGTCAATTCTAGGTACCAAATATGCATGCGGGCATTCAACGGCCGATCATCGTTTCCTTCTTCATTCATACACTTATTCACAACTATGTCTGTTCTTCTCCTAAACCCGCATCTTCATTTTCACCGTAGAGCGTCCGTACTTTGTAGATCAGATGGAGCCTGTGGAGGTAACTCTGGGTGATCCGGTGACCCTGAAATGCTGTATCGCAGGGACTCCCGATATCTCAGTCACTTGGTTTAAAGGGGATGGAAAGCTGCGCTGCTCTAGCACCTGCTCCATGGACTTTGCAAATGGTGTTGCCATTTTGACACTGAACAAAACAAGCAAGTCGGATCACAGCGAATACACTTGCAAGGCTGAGAACCGAGTGGGTTCAGCCTCTGCCAGCTGTCACGTGACAGTGAAAGGTGACGTTCATTTTCTTGCTTATCGTGTTGACGCTGACAGTGCGATAATAGCCTGGTCTCAGTCAGAAATCTGCAGCTAATGGTAAAGTGCTAATTGAACTCAGTCACATCTAATCGATTAAAACTGTTGTAACATCAATGCATGGCTGCATAACATGAGCATATCCCTAACATCAGCACTGCTTCTCTCAGAACCCGTCCGCTTCATTAAGAGGCTCGAAGACACAACTTTCACGCTTGGTCGGCCACTCAAACTAGTGTGCACATACGCCGGAAATCAGAGGGTTTCTGTCACGTGGAAAAAGGACAACAAGCTGGTTTGGGCTTCGTATCAGTACAATGTCAAAACTACAGACTCAACCTGCACCCTGGAGGTCCTAAACAGCGACAGGCCGGAGGCAGCTGGAACATACTCTTGCGAAATTTCCAATGGAGCTGGAACCGATGTTTGCCAAGCTCTTGTGAGCATAGGTAACGTACCCAACTTCACATCCGTCAACCAGTCACGCGCTGATTATCAGCAGAGACCTTCTGCTGTTCATGGCTGGAAGTTCAGCTGTGTCCTATGACTGCATGAGCTGCCAGAGTACGTCACATTCTACTGTTGCCCACTGCCGCTAATCCTGTGCTACATGCTACTTCTGCTACTACTACTAGTACTGTGTGCTACTGCTCACTGCTGCTAGTACAGTATGCTGTACTACCAATTAAAGGAAAAACTACTTAAGAAGGATGTTCCACATTATTAAGTAGACCAACATTTTCAAGCAACATGGGAAAGAAAAAAGATCTCTCTGCTGCTGAAAAGCGGGAAATAGTTGAATACCTTGGACAAGGTATGAAAACATTAGAAATTTCACGAAAACTTAAGCGTGATCACTGTACTGTTAAGAGATTTGTGGCACACACGGGTCCGTGCAGATAAAGGCACAATGAGGAAGGTTTCTGCCAGACAAATACATCGGATTAAGAGAGCAGCTGCTAAAATGCCATTACAAAGCAGCAAACTGATATTTGAATCTGCTGGTGCCTCTGGAGTCCCGCGGACATCAAAGTGTAGGATCCTCCAGAGGCTTGCAGTTATGCATAAACCTTCTATTCGGCCACCCCTAAACAATGCTCACAAGCAGAAACGGTTGCAGTGGGCCCAGAAATACATGAAGTCTAATTTTCAAACAGTCTTGTTCACTGATGAGTGCCGTGCAACCGTGGATGGTCCAGCCGGATGGAGTA